>CABHPH010119761.1:0-16880 GCA_902168325.1 Peromyscus nudipes
TGTGTGTGTGTGTGTGTGTGTGTGTCCAAATCAGTCTTCCAAGGATACCAATAGGTGCTTATAAAGAACCCCAAACTATACAGCACATACAGCAGACAACCAGCAGAGTGTGCTTGGGATCTACATCAGGTTGACATCAGAGTCACCGCCCTCTACTCTGGGTGCATCTACTCTGCCTGAACATTTATCTGATGACAGACGTTCAGCAGAACCAAGAGGTGTCTGTCTGTGAAGAGGTGGAGGGCCAGCATTTCTCAATAGGGTGTTCTTTCATAAATTATGTGAGCACTGCAAAGGTCTCTGATTTGAAAACTGGGTAGCTGGAAAGAGTCACATCTCTCCAGATAAAATGTCACCATCCTGAGACTAACAAGGCAATGGTGTCGTCAGTCAGGCAGAGCTCTCAATCAATGATTCACTCCCAAGATTCTCTTTCAGGGAATTAGCAGCCTTCCCATTGCAGAGTCAAGGAGAGGTTGATGGAAGCAGTGTAGAGAAGGAAGACAACCTGTCACCCCACAGCAAAGGCCGATGCCAAACATTTCCTAAATCCTTGGGAAACCTGACTGCTATTTATCAAAAAAGCACAAATGGGGAAGCTCAAGCCCGAGTGAAGCCTGGGTTGATTTACCCAGTGCCAGATAACAGGCTGCCATCCACGATTGCATCATTCTGAAGAAAGGTGGTTACGTTCCTGATTAAGTGGAAGGGGGAAATGCAATTGAGTCTCATAATTACAAGAGAATTACTCAGCTCGGGCTTTTCCAAATCCCCTTTACATCTGTTATCTTAATTTATCCCTGGGCAATCTCCTGCTTTGAATGACCTTTTATGACAGCACTCACTCCCCGGGTAGTTAATGTTTAGTGTGTATGTCTGGCCCTCCTGCTGCTTTTATGACCTTCTTGGGGGCAGAGACCATGCATCCATAAAGCCCCAGCACTTGGCATGGTATTCGTTAAGACTTGTGTTGCAATCCACAGAAACCCACTGGATGCAACTGAAGCAGAAAGAGGGCTTTGTTCTGAAGAGCCCCAGGGCAAGGGGTGCAGCCACGTCTTGGGCGCCCAGGAACCAGGTCCCACAATTACTCCTATCTTGCATCTTCCTCATTAACACCTCTCACCGTTTCTCTTCATTCGACTGAAAAGCTGGCTGCCAGCATGCGCCTAGCCAAAGACCCAACTTGTCTAGCCCTGCAAGCAAAGCTTCAATCACTCTCTAGGTCCCAACCTTCCCAATTCTCCAGGGTCTGGGCCTCTGATTGGTCCAGCCTCAGTGAGGTGTTCACCTCTAGTCCAATCAACTGTGGCCAGAGGGGTGCGGTCCAATGGTAGGACCGAGGTTGTTCCTATGGTAACCATGTGCGGTGGGGGTGGGGCGGCGCAGGAAGTAAGAAGGCACAGTTCCCAGAAAAGGGGAGAGGGCAGGGCTGCTGAACAATAGGGGGCCACGTTCTGGCAAATTCTTGGTGTTCTGTAAATGCTCACGGAGCTGCCTTTCTTGGAACACAGTAGGTCCCCCGAACGCTGCTGAGTCCTCTGTGATAGCTTTTGGTAACCTGCACTCCCTTGGCCTGGCTGAATCCTGCTGTCCCTTGGGCCTCCTTCAATGTCTTGTCTGACCCGGGCCCAGAATACACTGGGGATTGTTTCTTCAAATTCGTCACCGAGGCCGGGCATGGTAACTTGTAATTCCCAGCGATGGGAAAGGTGAAACAGAAAGACCAGCGTGGGCTTCCTAGGAAGACTAAAGGAACCAAACAGAAGCACACACCCCTAAAAAAATAGAACACAAAACCGAAACCACTACCTCACCTTGTTAGTTGCTCATATTATTAGTGCCTTCCTTCCAAACCCCCGTGTCAAAAGTAGCCTCACAAGGTTGACCCCACCACCTGTTGAGTGGGGTGGATAAGGAATTAATTCCGCATTGAACAACCATTTGGCCAATGGGTGATAGGAGAAGTTGAGTAAATCCTTACCCATTCCTCTCCATAAATTATCCCAAGGTGAAATGTACCCCTTGGGAGGGTGGTCCTGCGAGTCTGGGCATCCTCGAATTGAAGGGGCTGCTTATCAACTCACCTCCCTTGCTTGCCCTCCATCCCTGCTCTCTGGTCTTGCTCTTCCTTATGAAGGAGGAGCTGAATGGGTCTTTACATCCAGTTCTGCTTCCTAGGGAGTGAGGGATGTCCTAAGAAAAATGATTAGTCATAACAGACATGACATTTAAGCAATGCATCAGAGGCTGGAGAGATGACTCCATGGGTAAAATAGCTTGCCATGCAAGCAGGAAGATGTAAGTTCAAACCTCCAGAACCCACATAAAAGCCAGATGCATAGCACGAATGTCTGTACTTCCAGCACCTATGTGGGAAGATGGAAAGTGGAGACAGGAGAATCCCTGGGAGTTTGTGGAACAGTGAGTCTGGAGTATGCAGTGGAAAAACAGCAAGAGACTCTCTCTCTCAAACAAGGTGGAAGGCAAGTCAACACTCAAGGACAAGGTTTTCCTGCGATCTCCACACCAGTGCCATGGTGTGCACATGCCTGCACACACACACACACACACACACACACACACACACACACATCAGTGTTGTTAGAATTCCCCGTCCATCCATCTTTGGGCTCTGCTTTCCTCCACACTGGTTCTCTGTTTATTCAGACTTTTCATAAACAGATGCCAGTTTGTCTTCAGACCCAGTTTATCCTTTCTTCCCTTCCTTCCTTCCTTCCTTCCTTCCTTCCTTCCTTCCTTCCTTCCTCCCTCCCTCCCTCCCTCCCTCTCTCTCTCTCTCTCTCTCTCTCCCTTTCTTTCTTTTTTTGTTTTATTTATTTTTATATTATGTGTATGGTTGTTTTGCCTGCATGTATATCTGTGGGCCATATACCTGCAGTGCCTACACAGGCCAGAAGAGGACGTTGAATTCTTCTGAAACTGTAGTTAGAGATGGTTGTGAGCTGCCATGTGGGTGCTGGGAATTGAACACGGGTCCTCTAAAAGAGCAGCCAGTGCTCTTAACTGCTGAGCCATCTCTCCAGCCCTTTATTTTATTCTTATTAATATTTTTAAAAGACATTACTATGTAGTCCCAGATTGCCTCAAACTCACAGTGATGCTCCTGCCTCAGCATCTCACATGTAGGGATTACAGGTGTGAGCCACCATGCTAGGACTCTGCTTTGTCCTTAAATGCAAAGAATGCCTTGTTCCCCATAGTTTCAACCCAGAATAGGGAGTTCTTCCTTATGGACTCTGATTGGCTTTTAGACGGTAGTGTGTTTGCCTCAAACCAATCACTAGAAATGGGCGCGATGCTTATTCTCCAGGTTTTTGTCCTTTCAGGTTTCCAGATAAATAGAGGTGGTGTTGAGCAGAGAACAACACAGATACAGAGAGCTAAAGTTCTGTTCCCTTCCCATTCTCCCTAAATCCAATGGGGATCTGTGGGGCTGGGAGAAGGGTGGGGCTGGGTGGGCATGGGAGAAGGGTGGGGAGAGGGAGGGGAGAAGGGTGGGGAGGGGGAGAGGAGAAGGTAGGGAGGGGATGGGAAAAGGGTGGGGAGGAGGAGGGGACAGGGTGGGGAAGGGCAAGCAGTTCTCAGAGCAGTTGAGTGGGAAGCTGTGTTAGTTACTTTTCTCTCTGCTGTGACCAAATGCTTGTCAAGAAGCAACTTATGGAAGAGGGTTTATTTTGGCTCACAGTTTCAGGATAATGTCCATCATGGCAGGGAAATTAGCCATTGTTCAGGAAGCAGAGGAGATGAACGATATTTGCTCAGCTCACTCCCCCTACTCCGGACCTGGCTGAGCCCCCAGCCCACAGGATGGTGCTGCCTGCATTCGGGTGCCTCTTCCCTGTTCTACCAAACCTTTCTGGAAACACTGTCACAGGTACGTTTCCATGGTGATTTTAAATCCCATGGAGTAGACACTGAAGAGTAACTATCACAGAGGCTGAAGCTAGAGCTGGCTAGGGGCGTTCTGTGGGCAAGGCCCTGGCATCCAGGTGGGTCCGCCTTAATTACTCTGCAGCCCTGGCAAAGCCTCATCTGTCGCCAGGTTCTCAAACTGGGAGAAGCACCTCCGTCACTCAGCAGCCAGGGGCCACACAGAGACATGATCTGTGGGGTCCTCATTCACCACAGGCTGTCATCCAGGTGGCACTGAGCCCTTCCCCTGGGGAGATACACAGGGATGTTGGCAAGACCATACTGGAGGAAATCACCATCTCAAGGGATGTCAGGATTTTCCCAGAAGTCTCAGGCCAGCAGCTCCCCTGTGGGCTCTCTGCCGGCTCATGGGGTTCACTCTCCCAATCTTTCTGATCTGGCCCTTGCCTTTCTTCTTGTGTCCCCTTGTTATCCTTACGATGCCACACAGCGAACCTGCCCGTGAGTCCCCAGCTGGTAGAGCTAGTCTCATTTTCCTATGCCTAAGAAGACCTGGTGCTCCCAGAACACAGTGTCAATCAAGTGTGCACGCGTTCTGTGATGGTTAGCTTTAACTGTCACTGTCACTTGCTGTGAATCCGCTGAGATGCAGCATTGCTGAGGGATTGTCTACACTGACCTGCAGGCATGTCCGGGAGAGCTTTTCCCCTAAGTGATGTGGAGTGTCCCATCCAACTGTGGGGGGCGCCATTCTCTAGGCCAGGTGCAGTAGTAGAGGTCAGTCTTGAATTGTATGCATGGAGAAATTGAACTGAGCAAGCAAGCATCATGCATTTACTTCTCTCCGCTCTTGCCTGTGGATGGACTATGACTAGCTACATGGAGTTCCTGCCTTGATTTCTCCACAGTGATGGACTATAACCTGGAATTGTAAGCTGAGATAAACCCCTTCCTCCCCTCAGCTGCTTTTCTGCCAGGGTATTTTATTACAGCAAAATAAACTAGACAGGCCATCAAGACCCTGTGAACCTCGTATGTATGTCTTGACTGGGGTTCGATCTCAGAATGTGATAAAGATGGCGGAACTTCTCCCTGCAGCCCAGACCAACAGTTTCATTTCAGAAGATTCTCTGAAGCTTTCCTGATACCCACCTCCCGCCATGACCCTGGCACACTGTCACCTTAGAACTAGAGCTTTTGTGTCACCGTGTCTCTTTTTGAATCTTCACCATGCTGGGATCTCCTCGAGGGATGCCCAGACTGTCACATTTATGAGCACTGGGATGACTGAGGGATGACATGGTGTGTCCCCAACTGTAAGTACTTATCCTGAGATCAAGGTAGAGATGCTGTTTAAGCATGAAAGTGTGTCACCCAGAATGGCATTGGCATCATTAAGGGAAGATGCTACCCACAGACAGGCTTAGCACCAGCAGAGTGGTCACCAGGGATAGCATTGATGATGTATTCGCAGAACCAGGGTCACAGGGCAGAGAAGCTGCAGGCCAAACTGTGATGCTAAGGACTTGACTGTGAGGGTCCTGGCTCCCAATCGAGAATCTTGGCTCCCATTCTAGCTGTCACATAGTTTGAGAGTAAGAACAAGTCACGTTGTCACTCTGATAGCCAATCCCCTCACTTGTCCACTATTTTATTGAACTGCTATCAACACTACAAGAGATGGATCAATAAGAGGGCTTGGGGGTCATGTCCCTGATGCCAAGCCTGACAACAGGATTCAGTCTCTGGGACACACTAGCTGGAAGAAGAGAACTGACTCAAGTATCCTCTGACCACCACGGGCATGCTGGAGCGTGAGGGTGCCCTGCCCCTGCATGAATAAATATTTTAAAATTGTAAATAGAGGGCTGGAAAGTTAGTTCTTCAATTCATAGCACTTGCTGCTGTAGAAGACCTAGGCTGGGTTCCCAGCATCCCTAACTCCAGTTCCAGGGCATCCAATCCTCATGGGCGGCACACATGCGGTACATATACATACATTCAGGCAAACACGCCTACACATAAAAACAAAAAATACATAAATCTAAAAATAACGAAAACAAGCCAGGAGGTGGTGGCACACGCCTTTAATCCCAGCACTCGGGAGACAAAGGCAGGCAGATCTCTGTGAGTTCGAGGCCAGCCTGGGCTACAGAGTGAGTTCCAGGACAGGCTCCAAAGCTACACAGAGAAACCCTGTCTCGAAATACCAAACAAACAAACTAACTAACTAACAAATAAATAAATAATGCAAATGGCTGGGGAGGGACTGTTGACTCAAACCTTTAATTCCAGGACTCTGGGAGGCAGGTAGATATTTGAGAGTTCAAGGCCAACTAAGACTGTACAGTAAAACCCTGTCTCAAAAATAAATAACTATAACAAATTAAATATATATACTGAAAAAAAAACAACTGAAAAAGAGAAATGTCAGTCTGGAGTGCCTGGTATGGACGGTGGTGAATAAAAGTTAGTGTCTCGTTCGCCTGCTGGTCGTGTGTAAAAGAGTCAAGTCTCTTAAAGGAAAGAAAGTGAAGAATTTGTCACAAGAGCAGACGTGCTTGCTGTCTCTCAGATCCCGCTACCCCTTTCTTGCATGGTAAAATTATTTTTAGCCAGGTTCAGAATCGCTTAATTACTACATGCTTCCCCAGTCTCCTTACAAATTGACACGTTCTGCAACTAACTTCTAGACGTCGGGGGTGTGAACAGAAGTGAGAGATATGTATATGCATTCTAGGTCATATCCTTAAAGCGAAGGCACATATTGTCATCTTCCTTTTGACAATTTTTTTTTCCTTCTTTCTGGCTGGAACAGGAATGTGCCGACAGGAGTGGAGGAGCCGTGTCGGTTTATGTGGTGGAAGATGGGGGTTGGGGATGCAGACAGAAAGAGGGCAGAAAGCAGGGTATGGGGGTGCACGCCTTTAATCCCAGCACTCAGGAGACAGAGGCAGGCAGATCTCTGTGGGTTCGAGGCTAGCTTGGTCGACATAGTGAGTTCCAGGTTGACCAGGGTTGCACAATGAGAACTTGCCACAAAAACAAAAACAAAAACAAAACCACAACAACAAAAACAACAACCAGGTAGTGGTGGCGCTCGTCTTTAATCCCAACACTCAGGAGGCAGAGACAGGCAGATCTTTGTGAATTTGAGGCCAGCCTGGTCTACAGAGCGAGTTCTAGGAAAGCTAGGGCAAAACAGGGGAAAAAAAAAAAAAAAAAAAGCAGGGGATAGGGGACAGGCTGGAGTGACTCGGAGCAGTGCCACCTTATCCCAGCAGCTCAGACTTTCAAGTGCAAGCAAAATTAAATTTCTGTTTATTTGCAAATCAGAGAGATTAAATTTCCATTTATTTACAAATCATCCATCTTCGAGTTTCATTATAACATCCAAACCCAACCTCAGTCATCAAGGAACTCACGGTATCTGAAAATGAGGCAAGAATCAGACAGCAGGAGGAACAGGCTTCAGGATGGCTCAGGAGCTTGTGGGCAGCGCTTTGGTCAGCCAGCCTTGACAATCGGGAGTTTATTCTGCTGGCTTCGGTATCTGACATCTATCTACACAGCATTCTTGTGTTTTGAATGCTTTCTTTTTCACACAGTACTTTGGGCTCAACTTGTAATTGTCCAGCCCTGGCCTCGGAATTGACATTCCAACGATTGGATTTTCATTTTACCAGTGTAGAATGGTAATTAAAAATCTGGGCACAGGTATGCAGTTTACTAAGGGCTGCTGTTTCTCCTAGGTCTCCGTCAGGGAGAGCTAGGGTGTGTGTGTGTGTGTGTGTGTGTGTGTGTGTGTGTGTGTGTGTGTGTGTGTGTGTGTTTACACATCCATCTAGATCTATTTCTAGATCTATCCATACAAACTTAGAGTTCACACCAGCATCTCAGTTGATCCAGCGCACGGTCCTGATTCCCCAGAAGTTGATTCTTTGCTGGGGCAGTGAGAAGCTGGATCCTGTGGCCTCCAGCTGTCCCACTCACTCAGCCTCCCCGTGTGAGCCAATCCTCACCTCATCCAGCTCATGTCCTCCAGCGTGGACCCTACAGGCACCCCTGCTGGTCCTCGGCTCCTACCCAGTGACAGGGGAAGAGCCCAGAGGTGCAGTGTAGAGTGATTCCCATGCACCTGGGAACTTGTTTCTTCCTACACTCTGGGCCCCTGAACCCGCTCCTGGAGGAACCATTTTGCCCTGCGTCTCTGAGTCTCTGAACAACTGGCACTGACTTTTGTCTCCTCTCACAGAAAGCCCCCAAAGAAGGGGCTGAACAGTGGAGTACAAACAGTAGTGTTGGATTCTGGAGCGGTACTAACCCCACTGCAAGGGTCCTGTCAGCTTATGGTACTTGGTGGTTCCTTAAGAGTCAGCAAACCAACTGGGCAGTGGTGGTGCACGCCTTTAATCCCAGCACTCAGGAGGCGGAGCCAGGTGGATCTCTGTGAGTTCGAGGCCATTCTGGTCTACAGAGTGAGTTCCAGGACAGGCTCCAAAGCTACACAGAGAAACCCTGTCTCGAAAAACAAAACAAAACAAAAAGTCAGCAAGCCACTGACTGGCCCTCCTGACCCCATGCTCAAGTGGTGCCTATCCTGGTATTTCCTGTCTTGAGCTGGATAACTCCAGGAGCCAGGCATCGTGTGAGAAACTTCACAGGGAATAGTCCTCCCTCGGTACCCTCAAGGGACACCTTCCAGAACCCACGGAACTACATGGGAAAAAGTACATACATATAAAATATGTACGTACAGAAGACACAGTTCAATCCCCAATGAAAAAACAATCCTCGTGAATTTTTCTTTTAAAAATACGCTTAATAAAAGAAAAAAAGGTTTAATTTTTTGTATTTTTAGACATCTACTGTTTTAAAATGCAAAGCCACTTTTGCTTTCTTGCTCTTCATATCCTAAGGAGAATCCAGCTTTCTCCATCATCCTTTTTTTTAAAATAATTTATTTATTCTTATTTTGTGTTCCCTGATGTTTTACCTGCATGTATGTCTGTGTGAGGGTGTCAGAAGCCCTGGAACTGGAGTTACAGACAGCTATGAACTGCCGTGTGGGTGCTGGGAATAGAACCCAGGTCCTCTGGAAGAACAGTCAGTACTCTTTTTTTTTTTTTTGGTTGCTGGGATTAAAGGCGTACGCCACCACCGCCCAGCCCAGTCAGTACTCTTAACTGCTAAACCATCCCTCCAGGCCCTCCATTATCGTTTCTTGAAGGGGCCCTAGACTACTGCTTTTGTCTGAGATAGGGTCTCACTGTGTAGCTCAGGCTGGCTTCTAATTTGTGATCTTTCTCCAATGGCCTCCTGTGCATTGACCTCAGGGCGTTGCACATACTAGGCATTAAAAAAAAAATGAACATCTTACTTCATATCAGCAAATCCTATATTTTCAAAAGTTTTAAAATTATGTTTATTTGCTGGGTGGTGGTGCCGCACGCCTTTAATCCCAGCACTCGGGAGGCAGAGGCAGGCGGATATCTGTGAGTTCGAGGCCAGCCTGGTCTCCAAAGTGAGTTCCAGGAAAGGCACAAAGCTACACAGAGAAACCCTGTCTCAAAAAACCAAAAAAAAAAAAAAAAATTCATGTTTATTTACTTGTGTGTGTGGGGGGGTTGCTGATGGGGAGGTTAGAGAAAAACTTGAGGATATTCTTTCCTTCACCACATAGGTGCCAAGGATTGGACCACAGCTGTCATTCTCCACCTTACTTTTGAAAATGGTATTGTCATTTCACTGAACCTGGAACTCACTGGGACCTGCCTTTACACGGGCGCTGGGGATCTGAACTCAGGTCCACAATGCTTCTGCAGCAAGCATTCCCCAACTGAGCCATCTTCCACGCTGTTGACTCCTCTGTCTTCACACTCGTCTCCGCCGTCTGGAGTGCCCTTCTCTGACATACCCACTTCCTCTAGCTGCCTCTGCCCATGGGCCCTTGCTTGCTCCTCCGCGTGCTCCCTGGTTCTTACCCTTAGTATCAAAGTCATTGAGTTTTCCTCCCTCCAAACAGTCTGCAAAGCCCCCTCTACTCTGCAAGCACGGAATAAATTCATAGATAAGAAAATCTACCCACGCACACACTTTTTAAAAACGGATAGGATGAACGCGAATTCACACTGAATGGTTGAATACATTGTCCCACATGTAAGCGTTCTGGCAGCTGTCTGCATGGGTACCTAGAGTCACGGCAAATGTCACAGCGGCACAGGTGGGGTGGCAGATAGCTGACTCAAGTTTCTCAGAGATGTGTTTCCTTACCACAGTTAGCAACTCTTATGGAGCAAAGACCTGCCTTCCCTCCATGCACATGACTCTTGAATTCTCTGTGAGTATAAAATTCTTCATATATGATGATAAAACCGAGGTGGGCTCTGCAAATATAAGCAAAATCTTTAGCTGCGAAACTGGCCTTGTTGGACAGTCTAGAATGACAAAAGAGGATTGTTTTTACTCTTCATATCTTTAGCTCTCTTGGACATGGCAGGACGTCTGGTGACCCTGGCATCAGCCGACTGAACACCTGGTAGCACCCTCTAATTCATGGCTAGCCTATGCAAATTTCCAAGATGTCCACTAGGTAGCGCTGCTGCACTGGGCGAGAAACAGTAGGGTCATGGGACTATTCCCGCTCCCCCCCTCTTCCACCCACTACTCTCTCTCTACCTGACACTTGTGTGTGTGTGTGTTGCCTGTTCCTGCACCTCTGCTGTGAGCTGCGGGAGGGTACTGATGCACCCAATGCCTAGAACAATGCCTGGGACAGACCAGGCAATGGGTGAAAGAGAGCTGCCTCAGTCAATCCCCTAGAACTCTCTGTAGAATGGGTTCAGACTCTACTCTTAGGAGACCCAAGATTTGGTAGTCAAGGTGACCCAAGTTCAGTCCTTTTTAAAATCCAGCCCCTGGTAGGGGGTAGCTGGGAAATGTACCTCAATGAGTACAGTGCTTGTCTGGCATGCATGAAGTCCTGGGTTCGACTCTTGGGACTATATAAATAGGGTGTGGTGACACATGCCTATAATTCTAGTATTCTGGAGGTGGAGGCAGGAGGATAGAAAGTTCAGGGTTATCCTCTGCTGCATAGGGGATTTGAGGTCAGCTTGGGATGTATGAGACCCTGTCTCAGAAATAAAATCCACCCATTAACTTTGTATAGTATTGAGGTTTTCCCACAGACTGACTGACATCATGCCTCCTTTGCTCTCACAATATTTTAGTTTGGTAGGTTGTGGTAACAGTTGCTGGCATTTTTACCAATGTACACAATACTGTGGGTGGTCTCATTTGTCCTCAGGAAATCCCTACAATATGGTATCACCGTGTTCTATGTACACACGAGGGAACCAAGACTGAGTGTCACACACTCAGCCACAAGGCCTGAAGCATTCACTGTCCACAGGCAGAGACCAAGGTCATAGGCACCCTCTGGATATGCTGTGGGCAAGATGGGGTCCTTCAGAGGCCTGCATTCAAGGTGTTAACTCTGCCTCCATCTTGCTGTGTGACTTTGAGCAGGTCACTTAGCCTCGGTGGCTTTATTGATGAAACAAGAGAGCCATTCAAAAATGTAGTTTGACTGCGGGCCACAAATACTGCAAATCTATTCCAATAGGAGACAACAAGGGTCTGCTGTGGATGGTGTGCCCAGGTGGGCCCAGGTGTGCTCCTAGTGTATTCAGAGGGTAGCTAGGAGTGAGCTTAGAGGACATCAAAGTAGCAATGTCTCATTCTGACCTCTTTAGAGAGAAGGCTGGGGGTGGATGTCATGGAAACAGTGCACCAAGCAAGAGCTTGTTGGTCATGGTCCCTCGTCTGGCTAGATTCCAGGCCACTGTCCACACCCTAGCTGTCATACACCTCACACTGACCTCAGTCTCACGTTAGAAGGATAAAGATCTGATCGCCCCCTGAAGGAATCATCCAGGGGTTGGGCACAAAGAGAGAAAGAACTTTCTAGAAGCCAAGGAAGTAGCCCTTACAGGAAGGGCTGCCCTGGTAGAGGCAGAAGCTGGGGTATCTAGTTCTTTCTGTCACCAAGATGCAGGGCTGATGGTCTTAGACGTTTCCAATCAGTCCAGCCTGCATGCTTCTTGAGGCTAAGCAGTCTTTCCGTTCCCTTCTGAAATCCTTGTGTGGCTTTCCTAGGGACATGGAAGACACTTCTGTGACTTATTTCTCCAACTCTACTGGGGCCAGGCCTGCCTGGATATTTCTGTCTCTCCCAAAAGAAAACAAAACTTTACTCACTAATGTAAGCAGGCAAAATCTTTACCCACTAAAACAAACAACCCAGCTCCCCTAAGCCATGCCCAGCATTCCTAATATGGCATCAGGGACTGTTCCCTGGGACCCAGTGGACAGGACCATCCCATTCCTGGAAGAGGAACAGGGACGGGTTCCAGGTGGCAGATGAAGGTCACATTCACACTAAGGGGCTTCAAAGGTTGGATGCAGCTCTTCAAGACCAGGATTGCCAGAAACAACACGTGAAGACCAACACATTTGCATTTCCTATCCGTAGGGATGTTTTCAGTGTGAGTTTATCTCAGAAACAATGCAAGAAGGCCAGCACATTTGCATTTCCTATCCTTAGTGATGTTTTCAGCGTGAGTGTATCTCATTTGGGATATGCTCAAGCTTAAAAATTATTCCTTGCTTGTCAGAGTTCAGATTTAACTGGGCCTCTTGTATGTTCGTTACAACCTTCTGGGCTGCATATAAATATGGTCAGAGACCTAGAATGCCTGGTGTCTGCCAAAGAGGGCGGGACTAGTATCTCAGGGCTTCTCTAGAAAACACAGTCCCTTTTGTCCCCAAAGCAACTAAAACGGAAGTGGTTCCTGCTGAGTGCGCTTCACCACCCAGGAAGTTAACGTCACCTTGAACCTTTGGGAAACACCTGTGACTTGGAATTTGGCCCTGTAATCCACCCAGGAGGAGCCATTTCCAAGAACGGAGTCATAGGTAACCTATACAGGCCAAGACGCCCAACCCACACTATCTAGAATAATCACACACACACACACACACACTTCCATGGCTGTGCTGTGCTGCAAATGATCGCTTAGTTCACACAATTCCAGCACGTCAAAATAACAGGAATAAGTCAGGTGCTCAGTTTGTGGGAACTGGTGAAGTAAGGTGACAGCGCTATTAGTTGGTAGGCTGATTATTAGGCACCCATTAAAGCTAATGATTATTAAAGTTGTTGTAACACAGGAGATGTGTAAGGGATGTTGACAAGAAGGGGAAATCAGGATTTGAGATTAAAGACACGTTGTCTATTTAATAGAAAAGCCACAAGAAGGAACTCTGTTAGCCATGACCACATTGGGTAATTTGAGTCCCATTTTTGCAAACAACCTTTAATGAATGTGTGGTGATCATCAACATTCAAAACAGCACAAGGGCTATCTCCACATCTCAGTGGTACAAATGTGTGCTCAACATACCCGAGGCCCTGGAGTTGCTCCCCATACATGAGCACAGAAGCATGGAGGGAAAAAAACAACAACAACAAAACCACGCTGAAAAGCTTCCAGAATCTTCCTTTTCTTCTAGCCAGGTGGAATCCTGAATCTACTCACCACTCTCTCCCAGAGGTCTGCCTTGCTGTTTTTACCTTCTCCCCCTACGTTCCACTGAACTAAAACTAAGATTTCATAAGCTCATCTTAGTTACGAGGACCTGCAACCAAGAGCAGTTGAGACAGGAAGTTGAGACATACACATAGGCCTGCCTTCGAGGGTAACGGGGCCATAGCACTTTAATGCTAGTGCTTATCGCCCCTAGTCCCAAGATGTCTTCCAGCGCCCCAACCTCAGGGTCCCATGGGGCTGAGTATTCATTTACCTGACCATCACTCCCTGAACCATGAGCTTTTTGAAACTGAAGAGGGTATTTTCCTTTATTGCCTTTCCAGAGTGTGAACTAGCCTCCACAGACGTGCTAAATGAGCACTCTGTGGATCCAGCAAAGGCCTGGCCATAACTTGGTGGTTGAGCATCTCTCTCCACCTTTAGCTTGACATTTTTTTTTGATTATTTGTTTGTTTGTTTGTTTTTGTTTTGCTTTGTTTTTCGAGACAGGGTTTCTTTGTGTAGCTTTGGAGCCTGTCCTGGATCTAGCTCTGTAGACCAGGCTGGCCTTGAACTCACAGAGATCCGCCTGCCTCTGCCTCCTGTGTGCTGGGATCAAAGGTGTGCGCCACCACCGCCCGGTGACGTTTGGTTTTTAAGTCAGCTGTTTGACTGTTTCTGGTGGGTTCCAGGCTCCAGGAGGACTGTCGGCAGGTGCTGTGTCTATGACAAAGGTAAGCCCCGAGGCCTTCTGTTGTAAATGTTGTCATGATTTCACGCATCCAGACTGTCATAACATTGATTCATGGAATCAATTTCACCCACCAAAAATCTTGGACAAGCAACTGGTTGACTATTAACCAACTTTTTGTTGTTGTTGTTTGTTTGTTTTTTGTTTGTTTGTTTTTTTTTCTTTTTTTTTTCGAGACAGGGTTTCTCTGTGTAGCTTTGCGCCTTTCCTGGAGCTCACTTGGTAGCCCAGGCTGGCCTCGAACTCACAGAGATCCGCCTGCCTCCCGAGTGCTGGGATTAAAGGCGTGCGCCACCAACGCCCGGCTGTTTTTTTTTTTTTGTTTTGTTTTTTAAGACAGGGTTTCTCCGAGTAGTTTTGGTGCCTGTCTTGGATCTCGCTCTGTAGACCAGGCTGTCCTTGAACTCACAGAGATTCGCCTGACTCTGCCTCCTGAGTGCTGGAATTAAAGACATGTGCCACTGCTGCCCTGCCCAATTTTTTAAATTGTTGTTGTTGTTGTTGTTGTTGTTGCTGTTAAAATGCATTTATTTGTTATTTATTTTCTGCAGAGGTGGATGTGTGTGGAGGTCAGAGAACAGCTAGTGGAAGTGAGTTCTCTCTCCATTTTTCCACTGTGTGGGTCCCAAGGATCAGACTCAGGTCATCAAGCTTGGCAGCGAGCATCGTTACCCACTGAGTCACCTCACCGGCCTTTCATTGGCTTTATAAATCAATTTTGTGTGTGTTTAAATTTAGTAGTGTCTGGGGTCTCCCCGAAGTATAAGAGAGAAAAGGGAAGAGTGACTAGGGAGACCCTTTCCAACTGGCTTGACAGGCCTGGACAGCAACGTCTCTAGGCCTTGACTGTCCTCCTGCTCTCTTCCCTGATGGCCGGGAATAAGCCAGAGAGAGAACCGAAAGGAACAGCTGTCCCAACAAGCTTGGTGCCGGGTGCTGGGGTCCCTTTGTAACAGTCTTGCTTATTAGGAATGATGCCTACGCTTTTGATCCCCACCCCCAACCATTTAAACTGTGAAATCATTTTTAACTTGAAGGTCATACTGAAAGCCATAGACTGGAGGGGAAGTTCGTCTGGCTGTCATTTGCTCCCTTAGGAAGCAAAAGGGTTTACTTCAGTTCACAGTTCCGGGGTCCAGTCATCACGGCAGCTGGTCACATTACACCTGTAGCCAGGAAGTAGAGCGAGGTGAATGATGGTGCTTGCCTTGGAGTTTCTTTTTTTTTTTTTTTTTTTTTAAATTTGGCCTATGGTGATTTCTTTCTTTCTTTTTTATTCAGCCCATGGAGATTTCTTTTATGTTCTTTTTCAAGACAGGGTTTCTCTGTGTAGCCCCTTGGCTGTCCTTGACTCAGAGATCCGCCTGCCTCTGTCTCCGGAGGGCTGGGATTAAAGGCATGTGCCACCACCACCCAGATCACCTGGCTCTTTTCTTTTCTTTCTTTTTTTTTTTTTATTTTTTTAATTCAGCTCATGGAATGGTACCACCCACATTTTGGGTTGTTCCTCCCACCTCAATTAACCTAATCAACACAGTCCTTTGTAGACATTTCTCACAGGTGTGCCTAAAGGCTTCTTTCTCTCCTAGGTAACTCCAGATCCTGTCAAGTTGCAAGTGAACACTAAGCATCAATCATACTCCCTACTGGGTCAGAAGTGGCTGGTGATGGCTGTTTAGGGGGGTTGCGGTGCTGGGGTTGGGTCCAGAGCCTCCCACATGCTCTGCCACTGTTCTCCATGTCCAGGTCCCCAAATCCACCGTGTAGCAAGATTCACAGGTAAGTGAAGAGACACAGCTCTTGGGAACATGCAAGCTGCCTCCTTATCTTCACCAACCTGTGCTTGAACATAGCCTTTGAGCCACAGAGCTAATGACGGATACTGTTTGGACCCAAGCAAGTACCCATAAAACTCCAATCACCAAGACATGTGGGCTATGAGCCATGCCCCTGCCCCCCATTTCTTTTCCTTTTTAAATCTAAATTTTGAACTGCAATGGTCTGTCTGGCAGAGCCTCTAGGGTGGGACTGTGCCAGGAAAAGCAATTTAGGATCCAAGAGGCCACCAGAGGCCTCTTTCCCCATGACCCCACAGGGTGGACGTCACTAAGGCTCATGGGGCTGGCTAGGGGTAGGCACTAGTTGGTATTTCTTAATATAGTTAGTCAGTAGCTGTGTTTTCTAAGTGCCACAGAGGACTAAAAGAATGTCACGAAATGTCTGGCACAGAGGGAAATGATGGTTTTGTGAGGGATAGTTCCCAGGCTCTGGGAACAGATATCACAAAGGGCACTTAGTGGTGAGCAGTCCCCATTGCCAGGCCTCACTGTGGGTCCCCACGTTGGTTTCAGGCTGAAAGCAGCGGTTTGAGCAGAAATAGCAGTGGCCGAGGAGGCTTGGGCTCTGGGCTCCGAGCTCTGTCATGCTCAGGTGGCAAGCAGGCAGGACTGTCTGTGGCAGGCTCTCCCACAGGCCCTCTCAGAGGCAGGCTCTCCCTCTTCACCTCTGCTTACTGGCCTGTATAAAGGGCAGTTGTTGCAGAGCTCCCTTTGAAAAATCTGCTTCATTGCCATGCTTCTCTGAGCCAGCCTGCCTTCCTTCCTTCCTTCCTTCCTTCCTTCCTTCCTTCCTTCCTTCCT
>CABHPH010119763.1:0-10212 GCA_902168325.1 Peromyscus nudipes
TTAGAGCACAAATAAAATATCACCACAGAACTGTGTAACTGTAGGGGCAAGATTTGAGGTCTCTTTTGCTCAAGCTTCACTAAGTGTGACACTCAGACCATTTCCTGTGGTGCCTGCAAGATTTACAACTTTTCAGCTACTTCTCCAGCATCATGTCTACCTGTACACTGCCATGTCCCATCATGATGATAATGGACTGAACCTCTGAACTGTAAGTGAGCCACTCCAATTGAAGGTTTTCATTTATAAGAGTTGCCTTGTTCATGGTGTCTTTTCACAGCAATAGAAACCCTAGCTAAGACATTAACCTTCCTATAAAAGTATTGAATAAAGTCTAAACAACTGTTCACTGAACTGTCATATGATTTGTAAAAATGTTTAGCAAGCAGTTTACTAAGACTTAAAAATGAAAGTAAGAAATGTCAAAATATACTCTATTTTCAACTAGCACACATCTATTATATACACATTTTAGAAGTAGAATTATATAACAAAACCTTAAATGTTAATTTCTACCAAAAACCCAAATGCTAGGGCAAGTTTCTAACACTATCATGTTTAGTTGCTTCAAGTATATCCTTTTACTCAAACTTCTAAATTTATATTTGCTTCCATGTTTGTTGATTTTTCATAACCATTTCTTTCTCATGATCCTTTAATCTACTAAGACACTGTTGAAGAAGCCTGCCCCAGGTTTATCAAAGGAATGCTGCATTTTCTGTACACAATCCTCAAGAGTCAATCTCAAGACTGATCTTGAGATTGATACTTTCAAAAATTAGCTTAAACTCTGTGTATCATGGCCCTACTTCCCCCTTCATAGCACTTATTCCAATCTGTAATTATTTTGTAATCCTGTTCTATGTTTGTGTCCATGCCTTAAGTCATCTGCTTGCTTGCTGTGTATCTCTAACACCAATCAGAGTGTATGAAATATCAGTTATGTGTGAGAAAGGTAGTGAATCAATCAATCAATCAATAAAAGAAGCAGTAAATGAAATCCACTGACGAGCAAAGCAGGTGTATTCTTTCTAGCATGCTTTCTTCATACATTCATGGAAGTCCATGAGTGGAGAAAGCTTATAGGTAGAAAAGCTTCTCTCCTCCTTTGCCCTGGACAAACCATCAATATCAGCTTCATACTAACCCTCCCCAAGCTGATACTGCCCTGCCATCCCTGGACCAAGCCATTGTGGAGCTCATGCGAGTTCTCTCTCTTCTATTGTCCTTAAGCATTCTTGAAAACTTACTCATAGCAAAGAAAGCTGTGGAACATTTTCTTCTCACCCTTTTAACATAAAATTATTTGTTTAAATGCTAAAAGAACAGAATGGGAAGTCTCTGTCTTTGTGAAGGCAATGAGGAAAATACCAATAGTCATGATCACTGTGTGTTTCCTCTGTATGGGGGAAGTCTATACTAAAGGTTGGATGTATACTTTGCCAACAAACACTTTCTGTAACATTATGACATCTGGTCCACAACTTCTAAACCCCACAGGCTGCCTTGAGATAAAGCACCGTTTGTTTCTGGGTTGCTGTGGGATGTTCTGTATGCTGTGAGTGTGTGTTGCTCTGATTGGTTGATAAATAAAATGCTGATTGGCCAGTAGCCAGGCAGGGAATATAGGCTGGATAAGCAGACAAGGAGAATTCTGGGAAGAGGAAGGCTGAGTGAGGAGATGCTAGCCAGCAATCCAGGGAGCAGCATGTAATGGCACAAAGGTAAAGCCACAAAAAATGTGGCAACATATTAATTAACAAAAATGGGCTGAGTTTAAGTGTAAGAGCTAGTCAGTAGTAAGGCTGAGCTAATGGCCAAGTCGTTTTAATTAATATAAGCTTCTGAGTGATTTTTTTATAAGCAGCTCCAGGGTCCGTGGGGCTGGGCAGGACCGCAGAAAACTTCAGCTACACCGGGTTATGCAACATTTGAGTTATAGTATAACATGAGACTGAGTATATGTAAGTGCTTAGTATACCACAAAGTCCCATGCAGAGGAAACACACAGTGATCGTGACTATTGGTATTCTCCTCATTGCCTTCACAAAGACAGAGACTTCCTGCTCTGTTCTTTTAGCATTTAAACAAATAATTTTATGTCAGTGTACAAAGTAATGGGTCTTGTTTTGACGTTTTGATACATATATATGTCATTACACTTTGTTCATATTCATCCTTCCTCCCCCAATACTCATCTGTAAGATGAATCTTAAAAGGCCTTATTAATTAAAAAACCCGGAGCCAGATACTGGGGTGAAAACTGAGAGATCAGAGAGCAAGACACAACCAACCTCACCTCTCCAACTCTTCAGCAGATCCTGTTTCCTTAGACTGGAAGCCTCTGAGTCCTCACCCAAAAGTGTCTCCACTGAACTGCTGCTAAAAAGCTTCTAGTTCCTCTGCTTCCTGCCATCACTTCCTGGGATTAAAGGCATGTGTCCTTCTCAAGCAAAGACATGAAATCTCAAGTCCTGGGATTAAAGGTGTGTGCCACCACTGCCTGGCTCTGTTCCTAGTGTGGCCTTGAACTCATAGAAATCCAGATGGATTAAGGGTGTGTGCCACTACTGTCTAGCCTCTATATCTAACCTAGTGGCTGGCTCTGTCCTCTGTTAGAACGCAAATAAAATATCACCACTCTCATCCAATCTCACTACCTTTTAATTTGGCATTTAAAAGGCACTGAGCTACATATTTTCAGGTAAGAAATTATTTCCTGGCATTAAAGTGAGAATTTTCAGCAGCCCACGCTAACTCTTCCCAGCACCATTTCAGAATAAGCAAACCCAGCCAGTTCCACCCAAGCCTACCTCTGATCCTCAATGTGAAGGACTGGCATTTCTCAGCAGTTTTCATATTCAAGACTACCTTCCCGATTGTAAGTGATAGGCCTGATTCCCCTCAATACAAACTATCTTCTCTATCTCCTTATTATGTCAGTGAACACGCCAACAACTCAATTCACACTGGACTCATTGGAGGACAGCTGTAAATTGTCTAAACACTATAATGTGAAGCACATCAGAATCCTCCTCCCTCTCTGTCTGCCTAGAGTTGTAGGTCTCGGCACTGGATAAATTGAGTAATAGCCCACTGCCATTGAGTCCTGTTAATTATCAAGTTAAAGCTCATCTAAGCAAATGGGAGTGCAAAAAGATGTATAGATGTAAACCTGCCTTCTTTAACAATATTCTTAGGTGGTATTAAAATAAATGGTGCTAAAAACGCTTAGTGCAAATGCCACAGAAGGATCTTGTAAGTAAATTCCTGCTTCATAATTTTGACCTCTGCTGTTCAAGATCATTCAGCCCCTCATTACCATTTCCTGTTCATGTATATTTATAAGAATGTATGTCAAGAGTCCCTGATAGCTGTGACTTACCAGCGATACTGCAGACACTTGTGTGAGTTACTCTTTGTAACCGTGTAGTGTAGCATGAATCTTAGAAGGTTCTTATTAATAAAATCAAACCTGAGCCAGGTATTGGGGTGAACACTGGAAGGTCAGAGAGACAGAATAAGCCACAGCTATCTCACCTCGCTGAATCCTCAGCTGATCTTGTTTCCTCAGACTGGAGGCCCCGAGCCCTCATCCAGAATGGGTCTCAGCTGAACTGCTGCTCAAAAGCCTGAATGCTTAACCAGGCCAAATGTTTCTCCAGGCCAAATGCTTCTCCAGGCCAAATGCCTCTAGTTTCTGGTCCTCACGCTTTATATACCTTTCTGGGATTAAAGGCGTGGGTCACCATGCTTGGCTGTTTCCCATGTGGCCTTGAACTCACAGAGATCCAGAGGGATTTCTGTCTCCGGAATGCTAGGATTAAAGGCGTATGCTACCACTGCTTAACCTCTATGTTTAATATTGTGGCTGTCCTGTTCTCTGACCCCAGATAAGTTTATTAGCATACACAATATTTTGGGGAACACAATCCCACCACAGTGTAGTGTACTGTTGTGAGAAATTGTATTTGCAAATAGCCAGCTCATCAAACTTTGAAAGACCCGAAGCCTAGAAGCCCGTATCAGGACATATTCTTGTAATATCAGGACCCTCAACTTCTTCCAACTACGAGAATCAGAGGAGAAAAAACGATGAAATGTGTCTGGGGTAGCAGGCGCTGAGGTTTCCATCATTAGTGACAAAAGCTGGGGGCTGACTGGAGGCATCACTGAGAGCTGGGCTGAAAACTGGCATCTATAATGAACCTTTGAGCAGCACCCAGCAGGCTTTTAAAAATATGTATAATTTAGCTTTGATAGTTTTCATAAAGTAGATGTTTGATTCTGCCAGTGACCTTTCATGAACTTCTAGCCATGTATAGTCTTTTGGTGAAAAGGTAAAAAATAAAGACTCTCATTTCCCTACTAAGGTGGTAATTACACTTAAGTTGATGTAATTCTGATATTCGTGGGAGATCTTTGTAATTTACCCCTCTATAGGCTCTCTGTGAAGCTTTTTTCCCCCTGAGAGAGAGTTTAGGAGAAAAAAAAAACTAACATGCTTGCAAATTGGCTAAGTGTTGCCTTACAGTGGTGTGCAACCCATTGATAGACCTTTGTGCTTTGAACTTCCGTAACAGCATTTGAGAGATTAAAATCGCCTTCGCCAGCAAGCATTCTCTTTCTTAAAGTTCCTATTTCTGAAGCATGAAAGCCCTGAGTTTTGAAAGATGTGTAAGTTCAAGCAAAGCAAACAGTAGTTCTCCTCAAATGAGTTCAATGGTGGTTAAGGCTTTTAGAAAACGACTTTTTTTGAGGCTGTCTACAAATAGCTAAAGAAATTTGTCCTTCATTCAACATCTTGGGTTGCTCTCCCATTCTGGTAATTACCCTGTTGCCAACCCAATTAAGATTTCAGAAGGAAAGATGATTATTCTTTGTAGCAATTTCACTTTTTAGTCAGTGGTAAATTCTGTGAGAAAACTTCATCCTGCAACTTTCCCATCATCCTGAAATGGGGGTCCTTGGTTTTCAGCCAGAGAAACATGCAAGCCTATCAATATAATTCATGCTGCTTAGAGGGGAAAAATACAGGCTTTTCCCAAGCCAGGGCAATTAGCCTTTGGCATTGGAATCCTAGATTATTTATCCACTCAGAAACATCTATACAGTGAGAAACAACTGCCTTGAAAGGCACTAAAATGTTGCGTACGGTTCCCAGGGGCACCTTGCCTGACGATGCATTTAATCAAGTGCTGTTTAGAGTTATTTGCATTCTGTGTATCTATCCAGTCATGGGAGATGGTCACTGAAACAGCTAAACAAAGCAGTGCTTAGAAAAATTCAACTAAGCTAGGACTTGTCTCTATAGGTTTCCAAAAAATGCCCCAATTCTACTAAAGGGTATTTCCAAGCAGAAGACAGTAGCGTTAAAAACAAAACAAAAACAAAAAAAAAAGATCTCCAAGCAAGCTGCAGAGGTGGCTCAGAGGTTAGGCGCCCGGCCTGTGGTGGCAGAGGTACCGGGTTCGGTTCCTGCGAGTGCATCTGATGAGTGGATGACGTCATTCACGAATGAATCAATGGCTGATCGATCAATATCGACAATATCGATCGATCAATTTATCAAAAAAAAAGATCTCCAAAAAGCAGAAAAAGATGAAAAAAAGAAAGTGTGTGGGGGGGTGGAGGAGCACTATTCTCTCAAACTCTCAGACTACTTACTGGTCAGTATCATGTGTCTCCTTTTCAGAGCCTTACTTTTCTTTCCTCAATAACAACATAAACTACATGAGAACAGAATGATGGGAGTTCGTGCCAATGTATCTTAAACAAACAGTACTTGGATGGGTAATGGGTTCTCTAAAAAATATCTTCTAATTGGACAACTATTGGCTTCCAATCTAAACAAGATTTCCATTGGGGGTATGAATATCCCTCTCGATTTGATCCCTCCTTTGGTTCTTTGAATCAAGGTCTTTTCTTTCAACCTCAAATCCTTTCTGTTAGAGCAGTCCTGCACTCTCAGGTCAAGTCCCACAGCCTGAATCAAGCTGCTCCTGCACAGCTCTCTCTGGAACAGAGATAAAAAGCACTCTGACAGTATGCAGGAAACCTACACATGTTCAAGCCAGACAAAAATTACAGAGAAGAGGAAGTGGACACCAAGAAGCTACTCTCAACGATAGCTGCTGGGAAAGGGAAAAACAATTTTCTTCAATGGGGGGACAGTGGATATCAACCACACTCCAGAGCAGGCTCCTTGCTCAAGAGTAGTTGGCCAACGCAAGATGGATTCCATGTTTTGTTTTGGTTCTGTTGATGCTATTTTGTTTGTTGGTTCTGGTTTGGGTTGGGTTTTGGAATTTCAGGGAAAAATCTGGCAGAAAAGAATATGATTAAAATATATTGTATGAAAAAAAGCAGTTTATGCTTGACACCTTGCAGCCTTTATACCTAACTCCTCTGTGCTCTTTGTCATGCAAGGTATGCTGATCTACACAATATGGAATGAAACTTTCTGCTACCCCTGCTAGGTTAAGAAGCATCAGATTTTTCATGTCTTCTGGGAAATGGTCCAGAGACTCCTCCAGGGATTTTTCTTAGGGAAGTTCTCAAAGAGGCTGCTTTGCTCCCTACCCCACCATCATCCCTCTCATGGTGGCTAAGCTCTCTGTTTCCCTTTCTCTGATTCTCATTCTTAATCTAGCTCATCTCCAGGTTTTCAAGGGAGAACTCTTCTTCACACTAAATCTCCATCATATTTAGATCTCAATGTTGCATTGTGTCTGTCTAATGCTCTTCTTTCCAGCGTGAGGCTGAGAACAGCCTCGATTCCTTTCTCCTCACAAACTACATCCTCTGAATTGTGTGTCAGCTTCCTTTCCAGACCAACTCTTGCTGCATTATTTTTATTATATTTAAGATTTTCCAGCTCCTCTGTACTCGTGATGCCTCCTGATTCTGAAGTCTCATAAGTAAAAAATTTATCATTTAAACTTCCCTATACAAGATTTAATAAATGCGTAATAACTACATATCAGAAAAACAATTCTTCATTTAAATCATGGAGCTTTGCATACAAGAATAACAGGAAAATGATTCTTTGGAATTCAAGCTATTCAGCAGTAGAGGAATATCCATGCAAATTATCTAGCTTCCTTATTGTCAAGGAACATATGGACCCTTTTTTATATATATTTGAATATTATCAATTCATTCTAATAAAATTGGTGAGTTTTAAATGAATTGTATTAGCAACTTTTAGTTCCTTCTCACCACAGAAATAATGAGGACCCATTTGGGGCCTGGAAGCACTCAGATACCCTGAAGGATAATCTCAACTATACTGTTTATTAGTCATGTGATCGGACCTCATTGTTTGGCCTCAGTGCCTCATTTTCTATAACAGTGAAATAGCAATAACTCAGATTTTGATGAGGATTAAATTAATCAATACAAATAAATCATGTGGTATGTATTGACAAAAATTAGTTTTGTTTTTTACCTTAGAGAATTTTGAATACCCCTGTATGCCCCAGATACATTTTGTTCTATCCCAGCTGAGAATAATATTCCACTTCTTAACCTGAGGTTGTAAGTAATTAGTCACTGAACTTTTTGTTCTGTACTTGCACAGAATGCAGAATTCATGCAATGACTCTGAATTTTGTTGAGACTTATAACAAACAAACAAACAGTGCCCCACAGCATTGCACTTTGGTATGCTGATCTCTTTGAACTAATGTAGAACCAAGGCCTCTCTCTCTCTGACCTTCTAATCCCTTCCTATCTCATGTCCTCCTTCCTTGAAGCACAGAAAAAAAGGTTCTTTGCATAAAGTTATATCTTCTGAAAGGGGATTCAACTTTCTATGTCTCCTTGCCAGCAGTATCATCAATCGGGGAAGATTAATTGGATCATAGGACAAGAAAACAAAGGTTCATATCATTCCTAGACAGACTTTGTCTGAGCCTATCAGCTATTCTCTAGACAGAGGCTTTGAAATAGTTCTTAGCCTTGAAAAACTATTTGTATGCATAAAAAGTCAATGAGGTACATTTGCCTGTGATTCTCATTCTTTGTTGACTGTTTATGTGGTTTAGGTATCAGGATAACTGTGGCCACTTAAAAAAAAATTGGGCAATGCTCTTTATGTTTTTATTTTGTGGTATAATTTGAGGAGTATTGTCATTAACTCTTCTTGAAAAGTCTTGCAGAAATCTATGCTAAAATCATCTCGTCCTGGTTATTTTTGTTTTGTTTTGTTTTCTTTTATTGGTAGACATTTAATTACTGATTCTATTTTACTTGGGATTATAGGTCTGCTTAAATTGTTTATCTAATATTGTTTTAACTTTAGTTGGTGGTATATAACAAGAAAATTATCCCTTATTTTGCAAAATATTTTCTGAACAATTTTAAATTTTATTAAATAAAAATTGCATAAACACAACTATAAGATATTGAACAGAAAAGTTAAATACAAATATCACATGTAAAATAGATTATTGTATAATGAGCAATATCAACCCTAAATCCCCACTTGCACAGTGGGAATGGGATACAGTAATATTAATCTAATGAATTTAGTCAAAAACATAATTTTAATTGAATCGAACTTTCCAAATAATTCAGTATAGCAAAGCTGAGGTTTGGATTCAATGAGACCTGGGATAATAATAGATATTTACCATTATAGTTACTTCTAATCAACTTCCAAAAACTAAGGCAAGTCTCCTTAATTCTGGGAAAGAATGTGTCTTTAAATAACCATGATGTTTTTCTCAACAGTTCTGCATCCTATGCAAGTCCAGTAGAGTATGATAGGTCAGGAAAGTATCAGTCTGTTCAGTTCATTGTCTATCTTGTACTATTTTCAAGCTTTAAAAAATACATTAAAAAAAAACACCTCCAGCTTCAATTTAACAGATACAACTCCAGCATTAGAAATGCTAGTCAACACTTCCTGCCTCTTCTTGCTGATGTCCCTCCTGATCTTAAGCAGGGAATGACATTGTGATGGGCTTTCCTTTCAAGAATAAACAGTTCAAACAAGGGACAGAGTTGGTAACTAGAGAATATTGTAAAATGACAACTGCCAAGGTTTGCAAATGAGTGAGTGAAAACATAAGCCAATCATTGGTGGGGGAAGAAGACAAAAAAAATTCATAAACTAAATCCAACATTAAAACAATTCAGAAACTAAATTCAACATTAAAACAATTCATAAACTAAATCCAACATTAAAACAATGTTGTTTGAACATGTGTTCTTGTGTGGGTTGAACAGCAATTTCTAAGCTTGTAGTAGTTACGTGCAGCCTGTAGAAGGCATTAGGCAGGACTCCCCAGGTCAGGACTACATTGAAGAGAGTGGGCTTCCTCCATATCAGACAGCTCAGTATCTGTTTTAAATCTTTTCAACCCATCTTGCTTGAGGTATATAGAAACATCAATTGAAAAGTGCAGGGGTGCCATACCCACAGGATCGATGTTGTTATAGTAAGTGACTATGCAGGATTTCTCACACCATCCTCTTCCTAAAGATAGACATGTGTTGCTGAGAAAAGGTAAGTGGTTGGTCTCTAGAAATGTAATCTGCATATTTACAAGTAAAAATTCCACAGTCACTCCCATTCAGTTGTTGAGGAATCTCCTTTGATGTCATACTGTATCTTTTCCACTTCAAAGGGTCCAGCTCAATGTTCCTTCGAGTTTTGCTCTCATTTTGTAAATATTCAAAGATGGTCTCACAAATACTCTGCCTTGTCTGTCCCATTGAATCAAAGTATATGATACTCTGTTTCTTAGGTTGATTACTATTAGGCTCCAATGTTCCTTCTGGTGAATAGGTACTAGAATAATTTCTTTTTCAAACAGTTTTATTCCTCAAGTCCATCGTTTAAGAGAACAGTAGCCACCATGCTTTAGTTTGGGGTAAAAGAAAGTGCTGAACACATGAAGAGCTGGGTACCCTTTTTTGTTATTTCTCTCAACCAGAAGATTTATGTAAAAATTGATGACCTCATCATTGAGCCACTCACCATTCTCTAGTGTCTGGATATCTCCTCGAGTAATATGCAATTTAAATGCACTAGTTAAGATTTCCTCCTGGGTTCCTGCATCTAGTGCATTTCTTATTTCCTTTTCCATGTCCTCTGTAACATTAAGGACTTCATCCGTTCCTCTGCCCTTTTCCTGTTCTGCAACAGGCTTTTTCTCTGCTATAACTACTGGCATCTTGTTGGGGCGTGACCTACTGCTGCCA
>CABHPH010119764.1:0-62509 GCA_902168325.1 Peromyscus nudipes
CGTTGAAGTTTAGATATTTGTCTGGTGACCTCGCGTATACTTCTGAATGACTTGATCAATAAATTGTAACAATCGTAATGCCTTATAGCCCCTGAGACTATATTTTAAAATCAAATGTACGTTTGCATTATTGTTTCATTTATTTTTGCTTCTGAGTCATAGTAGGATTAACTGAATGGCTGAGAGAGCAGAAATTTATTTCTGACATTCCTGGAACCTGGGAAGCTGATCGTTGTAAGATAAAGTTCTTCCTGGTTCAGAGAAAAGCACCTTTTTTAATATTTTCATACATGGTGGAAGGACTCAGTGTTGTCTCTGAACTTTCTCTGATGAAATCACAAATTGTACAAACTACAAAACAATCCTCCTGTTACCATATTAGAGTTTAAAATTTCAACATATGTATTTTGCAGGGTCACAAGCATTGAGTAGAAGGCAAATGTTTTCTGTTAAGGCTTTCCCAGAGTTTTTCTCTCAGAAATCATTTGCCATGCTCTCTTTAATTTTTTTATATTTCATTCAATATATTTTTTATCATATTTACCTTCCTTCATTTTTACCCAAATCTTCCTGCCAAATAATATCCACCAAAGATTATGTTCTGTCTTATCAAGAAACCAAAAACAAACCAATCTTAAGGAGGAAACATTTTTCTATGTTAAGATTTGAGAGGATACAATACAATATGTTCGAGAGTGTGAGGTGGCTATTCACATTTCACATGCAGTCAGGAAGCACAGGGGAGAAGTAATGCTGGTTTACAGTTCATTTTCTCCTTCTTTTTCTAAAATTAGTCTGAGACTGAAAGCCAGAGGATGGTGCTACTCAAATTTAGGGTAGGTCTACTCTCTTCAATTATGCCCCCACAGACCTGCGCAGAGGTGTGAATTCTAGATGTTCTTAAGTCTGGGCAAGTTGACAATCAAGATTAATCATCACATTTCACATGGCAAATGATATTTATCTGCTCTTACTGTGCAGGCTTCAGCCAATAAATAAAGGAAGGATCCAATGATAAATGAGCATCTACTCATCAGATGATACCTTGTGGAGGGGAGATCTCTGAAATATGGTTTATACTCCAGGGTCCATTCACTCTGGATCAGAGAAAGCATAGACACTTGGGACTACATTATAAGTTTTGGTTTATTCACTATTCTGTTCTCTGTTTATATTTTTTTTTCTGAAAAACACTGAGTAAATCACAACCCTTCAAATTCTTTTATCAGGCTCTGCTTCTCAAGAACTTACTCTAAGACAGAATCTTTGCCTCTGTGCTATCATTTGTGAAATGCATAGTGCTTTCAGTATCATGTTATAGAATTTGACATAGTTTCTGGCACTAAACATACATTAGATATATTCTATTCACTTCTTTCTATGAGTAGTGATAGACTATTCCATCTTATCTGCAGCAAAATAAGTGCTGAGTTAGACATTCAGAATTTATTGGTAGAGGGACTCATAGTAGAGTCTCCATATATAACTTTGAGGATTTGATTCAGAGTACGTGTCACTTCTACGAGTAAATGATTATAGAAGTCATTATTAAAAGAATGCCTTCTCAAAAAGGTATAGAAATAACAATCTGCTTATATTAAGAAATATAAACAGTATTTGTGTTTGCAGAAACCATTAAGTACAAATAATTTAGTGTTAGATTAAGACACAGCATTAGCTCTTCTCAGTCTCTGTTCTTGGCAAGAGGTTGATGAACCACAACATCTTGAGAAGAACAAAAAGTTCTCTCTTTTAGGCTTTTACATCAATTAGCATGATTTCACACTATTTGTCCTAGTATATTTTCAGACACTGGAATTGCAGGTTTTTATTTTTAAAGGATGGTGGATTTATGAGCTATGGTAAACCTTATTAGGACACAACACATCTTTCTCAAAGACTGTGTATTTCCTAAAATGATTTTCAATATTGTTCATTCCTATAGTTAATCCACTCTTGATTGCTTAGTCTGTGCAAATATCTTTTCAAAGTACTTTCTTCAGATCTGAAAATTTGAATTCGTATGAAACACATATTCTCTGTTTAAAAGCCAACTCATCTATCATAGTAAGTGACAGGGTCTTCCTGACAATCACTGGATTGTCACGCATAAACATTACAAACATGCATCATTTTTCTGTTTTCTTTTAGCAAAAGATTTTGTCTTGCACACAATAGCAGCAACAATTTTCAGAAAAAATCTCACTTTATTCATTTTTTAAAAGTTTTAACACTACCTCTGTGTATTATGCTTGCCATTCTCTACCCAGTGAGAACATATCATTTGTCTAGAATCATTTTCATTGTTAATTTAATGAAATTTGTTTTTGATAAGATGCCTAAATCCACATTAAACACTGTGGGTTTTTTTCTTACCTTTCTCCTCTTACCAATTTCATTTGTACCCCATGTTAATTCATTTGATTTTCAGATGCTCCCTTGATAACTTCTGTTTACTTCTCAAGGTTTCCATGAAACATTTAGGTCTTCAACATTTTTCCACGTTGACCATGGTAGCATAGCTTGCAGTCACAGCACTGGGGAGGTGAAAAGCAAGAGGATCACAAGTCCAAAGACAGCTTGTGCTGCATAGCAACACTGTCTCTGAACAGTTTATTTGCATTTACTTTTCATTATGTAACAGATGCCCTGCTTGGTTCTATGCTATATGTTAGAAAGTCTGTCTTTCAGAATTAGGACTCAGTATATGTGATGCCACTATTCTTGTTCCTTGGTTTACTTTAGCTCTGGCAGAAGTCTGTATGTAATGATTTTATAAAACAGTTATTTAGAAAACAAAACAATTTATTTTGGTTAGTAATTGAAATAGAGTGGTACAAGGATAGAACCTAATTAACTCAGTGATGAATTTTTTATTGAGATATGTAGTGGTTTAAATGAGAATGGCCCCCAGAAGCTCATTTTTAAAAAACTAGGTCCCCAGTAGGTGTTTGAGAATGATTAAAAGGTCCAGTCTTGTTGAAGTACATATAGTACAGGTGTCACTGAGGGTGGGCTTTGAGGTTTCCAAAGCCTCCTGCCTACCCCAATGCACTCCCTGCCATCCATTTGCCAGTGAATCAAGATGGATGATCTCACAGCTGCTGCCGGAGTGGCCTGGCCTTTGACTTTGTTCCATCATCATAAACTCTAATCTTCTGAAACCTTAAGAATAGTTAAACTCTTTCTTCTATAAATCACCCTGGTCATGGTATTTTATCACAGCAATAGAAAAGTAAGTGATACAAGATGTCACATTGTCCTGAATTGTCACAGTTTGTAAAATTTCTACTTTTCAAAGAAACAAATACAGAAACGTATTTGCTGAAATTCAAACTGAGAAAGAAAAGGCTAGGAACGGATATATAAAGATAACTATGACTCACTTCTTCCTTTGAAATATAGGTTACCAAATATTTTTATAAGGAGATACAGTAGTGCTAAGTTAAATAAAGGACCGACAACAAAATCACACGTTTAGATAGGCTTTTAGAATTATGAGTGATTTAGATCAACAGAATCTGAGGATAAAACAGAAAAGATTGTTTGGCCCCAAATTTTAAAAAGTAGATGTTTTCATAGTTATAGACTGTTATCTCTACTCTGTAGTTTGGGGAAAGTCACAGAAAATTTGAAAGGCAATTAAAGAGAAAATCTAAGAGTTTAAGCAGTATAAAACATTAGGAGACTGGAAACCTAGAACCCATTTAAGATAAAATTATATCAATAAATAAAGATAAAATTAGTTTTAACATTCTGGATATTGAGAATATATTAAAGATATTTTGGCGATAGAAAAGTGATGCAATTTAACAATTATTTAAATGAAAGGGTATTTCCTTTTCCTTTTCCTCAGAAACAGGACATTTCAGAAATGTATATAAGCTTGATCTAACTCCACAAAAGTGTTCCACGAACACTATCTGTGTTCTTATTGTTATCTTATTTCCCTGTTGGTCTAAATCTTTGCTTACTACAGTAGTTTTCAGATAGGAATTTACTACGTAGTTCATGGTGACCTCAAACTTAAAACTCCACATAGGCATCGCTGGAGTTACAGCTATATACTATATTGTCTAACCCTAACAGTATTACAGTTAATTTTCCATAGCTGTGTTGGACATTAAATTTAAATTAGCTATCAGATTTAGCTTCTAACATAATACATTTTTATGTTTCTATTCTACTAGGCATACAATAGAGGCAAAGATAAATATATTTTAATGTGTCCAGAGGAACATATGTTGCAATAAAATAGATTACTTTAAAAATTTTGAGGCATCAATATGACAAATATTTTGAGGAAAATATTTTTGTGGTTTTTAATAATAACTATTAAATTCAATTCATGACATTATATTTCAATTTATAGCTTAAATAAATACAAATTTTCATAAGCTGTCAATTGTGCTTGTAAGGAACACACAAAACTTGTAAAATTAATGACAGGAATCAGGTACCGATGTGTTATCTTAATTATTTTTTGCAAATGTATGTGATTTATATAGGTCTCTCTTATTGTTTAAAAATTTGTCATTGTATCAAATTATTATAATCATGTAAATTCATTCATATTGTATTGCCAGTGATCTATGGCCATTTGAAGTACTTTCAGAGGTAGAATTTGCACATGATTTATCTTCTAAAATTTTATACACAATTACCTAATTAGAGATAGCATTTTACATGAGTATCATTAAGCCAAAAGCAGATATTTCAGTAAAATTGAAATGGAGAAATGAGAGATAATACTTTATTGAATATACTCTATTTTTTGCTATTATATAATTTCCTTCATTATTTGGTTTCACTGTTTAATTATTAATTGATTCACTATATTAATTTACGAGAGAGTAGTAACAATGAATAAACATGAGAAAATGTTATTCTCTCAATTCTAATTGAGTAGTAATTAAAAGTAATTCCCACAGGTGGTTGAAATATTTATTATGAAAACTTCTCTTTGATTTTATGTTGTTGCATCAGGTTGTAGAAAACCCTTACAATTGTGTTACTTTCTCATTCTTCGGACAAAATGCCTGAAAGAAGCAACTCAAGGTCGGAGGATTTATTTTGGTTCAGAGTTTAAAAACAAACACAATTTATCTTTGATTGAAGGCTGTAGATGGCCTTTTTGTGCCACCAGCTCACAAAAAATGACAGGGAGATTTATTATTAATTATGAAATCTTGGCCTTAGGTGGGGCTTGTTTCTAACTAACTTTTATAACTTAAATTAACTCATATTTTTAATCTACATTCTTCACATGCATGTTACCTCATGTCCATTATGCCCATCCTGGTTATTCCACATCTGACTGGCAGCTCAGCCTTCTTCCCAGTGTCGTCTCTGCCTGGAAAAACTGCCTAGCTATTGACTGCACAGCTTTTTGTTAAACTAACCAGAGCGACATAACTTCACAGCATTCAAAAATATTATCCCTCAACAGAAAGCACAGAAGCGGAAGTGTGAGGCAGTTGGTCATATTGTAGCTGAAGTGAAGAAGTAGAGAGAGATGAATGTGCATGCTCAGGTGATTTCCACATTTCTACATTTTTATTCAGTGTTGTACCTTACATCATGGGATGGAACCAGACACATTCAGCATTGGTTTTCTTTTCTCAGTTAAGCCTATCTGGAAATGCTCTTACAGATGCACAACTGATGTTAAATCTCAGGTTGAAAATCAACAAAGATGACACCAACAACTATGTCAAACTACAAAAGGAAAAGCACATAAATCCTCAACCCCACAAAAAGAACTGTAGGCAACTGAATAAAGCTGGAAATGTGATAGGTGGCCCTCCCTAGGAAGAGCATAGCAATTGTTTGTCCATTGTCCAATTGTCAGCCATGAAAACATACTCACAAGTAATATTATATGTACTCTCCAGGTTATATTTGGTGATATATATGCATATACAAATACATATATGCATGCCATAACAATTTATGAGAAAAGAGGCCATGGATTTGAAAGAGAGCAGGGAGGGGTAAATGGGAGGGTTTAAAGGTAGGAAAGGTAAGGGAGAATACAATATCAAAAAGAAACAGAAAATAAAGATTCAATAACACATTTCACATTTTGATAGAGTCTCCAATATCACTTCATTATACAGATATTCAAAACTCAAAATCTCAAGACATTATTGATATAATTTCTAAATGTAGAATGTACAATGACTAGGCTTTATTTAATGCCAAGAAGCCAGAATTTTTGTGTGTGTCCTATTACTTTGAAGACAATGTTACATTAATATTAATCTTGATAATTGTGTATAGCTTCTTCATTTATTTAAATCTTTACTCTGCATACAAAAGAAATATAATAAAATAGTATTTATATCAGGCTAAAAACAATCATAGACTTTGCCTAGGCTGAGGCCCTAGGCTCAATTTCCTTTACCAAGAAAACGTCATTTATTATTTTGTTAGCTTGTCTAAAGTGTAAAACACAACTAAAAAAGATAATAAATAAACTGAGCAATATTTGTTGTGGAACGTAAAATAAAACAAATACTAGCATATGTTATCCTTCAAAAAGAATACCCTCAAAGAGATCTCTCTGATGATATAATTTGTTGTTTTTTTTTCTAGACAGGGTTTCTCTGTGTACTTTTGGTGCCTGTCCTGGATCTCGCTCTGTAGACCAGGCTGGACTTCAACTCACAGAGATCGGCCTGACTCTGCCTCCTGAGTACTGGGATTAAAGGCCTGTGCCACCACCGCTCGGCTAATTTGTTCTTAAGACACCTTAAATTCTTGCCAAATTCGTGCATGTATTCAATGTACTGCAGTTGCAGTCATCTTCATTGCCGTCTCTTAACTCCTCTCACTCCTGTGGACCTACTTCTTCCACTTGGTGTCCTGCCCACTTTCATATCTATTTTTGTGTGTCCCATGCCTAGCTGAGGAGCTGTAGGCAATTAATAGCTAATGAGACAGAATCGGTCAGTTTTTTTTAAGGGTTTGATTCCTGCTAGGTCATCCATATGCCAGTGACAGTTCACACATTGAAGATTATATAGGCAACAGAAACTAGATTAACCATTTTCATTTTGTTTTGTTTTTAATGAAGACATAAATTTGGGTGTGTAGAGAAGAGGGTTGGATCTGGGAGGAGTTGAATAGGATTAAAACACATTCTATGAAATTCTCAAGGAATTAATAAAAATGAGAAAGTTAAAAACAAGAACAAGAACAATCAAACAAAAACAATAGCAAAAAGAAAAAAAAAACCAAACCCGCAGCTGTCTAGAAACTTGAAAAAATGAAAGAGAAAAGATATGGTGTGTCACTTGTGGAGAGTGAGAAAGCTGACCCTCACTCTTACCTACAGCACTCAAAAGTGGGCCCTGTACCTCATCTGGGCAGCACAGCAGACTGACTTAATTGACAGGGATACAGGTGACCTGGCCCCCAAGAACACTCAGCATGGAAGATCTGACCTGACCCCTCATCTACTATAGGGTGGTGTGGGCAAGAGAGACAGGTCCTTTTTTTTTCCCCAGCCTCTAGCTACCTATGATGAGTGGGAGAGCTGTCACTGAGGCCATAAGTGTTGGGTGGGGGAGGCTATAAGAGTGGGAGAGCTGTCTCTGCCCCTCACCAGCTGTAGCACTCTGGAGAGTGGCCCCTGCACCGCACCTGGGCAACACAATTGGCCCCGATTTGGCCCTGATGGTCCATGTGTGGTATTGTGGATTCTGAAGGCACAAAAGCAGGACTAGCCTCGCCCCTTGCTCATTGCTGCAAGGGATGAACTAGCCAGGGCAGTGCTAGAGAGCTCACCCCCCTGGTATGGACTGGGGAGAGAGCTGGCAGGTTGTCCAACTAGGGTTATGAGGGGGCCCACCACAATATCCTCCAGATCCATGATTTGCAGGGAGCACTTAAAGGGGCCTGTCCTACAGACCCAAAGCTGCAGGATCTCTATGACACAGGGCCAAAACTGGATATCCAAGAGGAGTCACTGAGGATACAGCATCAATAGTTTAACAGAAGCTTGAGGCCTCAAACCAGACCAATGTCTCTTTGCAATGAACACTTGGAAGTAAAGATATATGGACAAAAGGGTATATTGTGTGACTCACTGTGTCACACTACAGCTTCCATGACGAGATTTTTCCTTTTATTCTCTTAAATTATATTTTATTTTTGGGGGTTTCAAGGGCAGGGGGCAACTATGAAGGAATGGGGAAATAAATGGGTCTGAGATGAATGATGTGAAAGACACAAAGAATAACTAAAAAGAAAATTAAGAGAATAAATGCATAAATAAATTTTTAAAAAGAGGAGGAGGTGGTTAGATTGTGTGATTGTTGTCAGGCAGACAGAGGCTGTGTCTTGAAGGCTGTTCTTTGCAGTAAGCTCATCCTAAGAACTGAAAAGGACCAGAACATTTCTTTTTACTGTAATTGATGGTATTACAGTACAGAAAAAAAATTCACGTTGTCAATATCTTGATTGTCAAATGAATATTTATCCATTTACATTATTGTTAAGGGCCACAAGTGTCTTTGTTTTAGACTTGTGTATTATAGTTGTGTGCAAAACTGGTAGCAAAAATACACTGAATTTTCAAATATATCAAATAAAGGAAACGTGTTAACACGTAAAAGGGCTCTTTAAAAAAATCAGATTTGATAATTTAAATGTTGTAAGGAAATGAAGAATTTTGAGATTAGGATTGTCTGGTTCTGAGACTGTTTTTCTTTCTTTCTTTCTTTCTTTCTTTCTTTCTTTCTTTCTTTCCTTCTTTTGTATTTTTTGTTTTGTTTTGTTTTTTGAGACAGGGTTTCTCTGTGTAGCTTTGCACCTTTCCTGGAACTCGCTTTGAAGACCAGGCTGGCCTCAAACTCACAGAGATTTGTCTGGCTCTGCCTACCAAGTGCTGGGATTAAAGGTGTGTGCCACCACTGCCTGACTGGTTTTCTTCTATAAGGCATCAACAAAAGTAAGAATATTAAGCACTGATGGATGGGCACTGCTGGCCCATGCCTTTAATCATAGTACATTGGAGACAGAGACAGGTGGATATCTGAGTTCAAGGCCAGCCTGATCAACAGAGGGAATTCAAGGACAGCCAGAGCTACAAAGAGAAACCTTCTCTAGAAAAATAAATAAACATAAAGAATATTAAACATGTGCATGTATATGTATGCCTGCAGATGAATATGTGATAATACAAAAAGAAATGGAATGCTTTTTAATGATATAAATGAATAATAAAATGATCAATCCTTATTTAAGAGGTTCTGTGCTTTTCTGACTAATTTTCTGGGAAATTGGGTTGTATGTTTCAGAAAACCCTTAGATGAGATAATTACAATTTGATGAAGCATCATTGGCTAGAACTTTTGTGAAAAGTTACAGCTCAGATTTTGCATTTATATTCAGACATGAATTTTCTGTGCTGATTATATACTCTATCTCCATTGCTAGGTAATTCCTTTCATTGTGACAACATCTTTCCCATGCTGGTCATATTCACATAACAAGCTGGCAGGCGACCCTCCTGACCCACATTTTGACTGCCTTTCTATTTTGTGCAGTTTATTATATAATTGGTCCAGCTGTGACTCTGCAGAGTAGATTTTGAAGATGGAATGATTGAGTCGTTTATGTCACAGTCTGTACATATACAGACATAGCCTATGTATAGTTAACCCCCAGCTTCATGGATCCCATATTATTTACTTTCTCCTATTTATAGTGCTGAATGGAGCAGACAGTTACAAGCTGGCTTTTTTTCTGTGAGGATATAATGTTTTAAGTTAAAAAGTGTCATTGGTATTGTATTTTATAAATAGTAATGACATAATTGCATATTTTTGCATTGTATATTAATAAAAATTTGAAATAGTATAATTTATAGTCAGTTCATTTTTGCTACAATAATATAATGTTTCAATCCCATTTTCTCATTTTTCATCAACACTATAGTAATTTGCACTGTGAGAGTTTAAAAGATAAATTTAGACATGGAGTGTACAACTAGAATAATTTAGAATAATGAATATAATTTTTAAGTTTTCTAAGTGAAAGCTGTACTTTTCAAAGAATCATTGTTAATGCTAGTTCGCAATTTAATTCATTCCCTTTTATTGTCTGAATGTTAGATAAATTACTTTTTGTAGGGCTGGAGAGGTGACTGAGCAGTTAAGAGGACTAGCTGCTCTTACAGAGGGCCTGGGTTTGATCCCAGCACACATGGTTGCTAATAATTCTCTGGAACTCTAGTTCCAGGGGATCTGGCACTATTTTCTGGCCTCTGTCAAGCACAAGGCCTGCACATGGTACACAAATATACATGCAAACCAAGTACCCATACAATATGAAACAAAAATATTTTTTAAAGATCATCCTTGTAAAATTTTAGTTTTGCAGTATCCCTTAGGTCAACTAAGTTTATAATATTCTATTTTAATGTATTTCAAGGAGTTATGAAGAAATTACTATTGTGACATTATCTTCGCATTTTGTTAAATATCAAATTACCTAAAGGAAGAATTTATCTATAAATGTTACATATACCTGAGCACTTTTAACTTTCTCATTACCTTTCCCATTACTGTTAGTTACATGGCTGATGTGCTTATGATCACAGTGAAGACTGATTACAATTGCAGTGATACAGTGATAATTACAATTGCACAAAACAAGGAGTTCTCAATTCACCTGAGATTTCAGCCATCCTGAAAGTTGTTCCTTTCTATGAGCACACACACTCTCAAGTTTGAGTTTCTGTTGATATATAATCTTCCAAACTGTAATGTTATGATTAATCTAAAACTCTGCAGAACTTTACAAAATGTTACTGACTTCATCTTTGTACTGAGGTTTATTAATGTCTGGGATGTAATTATTCCTGATTCATCCCGGAGAAGGCTACCCCAAGAAAAAATATTTTATTGATCTGTATATGTTAATCTCTTTAACAAAGACATTTACTTAAGAATTCGGCATTACTTTTGAAAGGACCTGTGCACCATGGGGTACCCTATTCTGAACCTCAGATTAGGCATCAAACACCAGTTTCCAGTACAAAAAGTTTCTTTATTAAACAAGACAGAGAGACAGAGTGGCTGAATGTAAATCAGGCAAAAACAAGTGCAAGTGCCTTAGCAGGAATGGTTTTTAAGGAAAAAATAGGAGAAGTCCATGCTAGGATCACTTGATTAGTCCTGATTGGACATGTTGGTCAGTAGAGCCAATAAGAAATTTTATAGTTGGAGGTAGTCAGCCTCAAGAACAAGGAAGTGGCTAAATAAGACCATCAAAAGGAAGAAGAGTGTAGGGCAGGACCAGACTGTTCCATGTTTGGGCATGTTAGATCCCTTCAATCCCACCTTTTTTCATTATTAGGTTGCTAGGTATGTGGAAGTCATTCTTCCAGCTACTTCCTGCTGACCAGGTAAATAGATTGGGAAATGGAGTCATTAGAATAAAGGGATTGAAGGTGGGAGTTAGGTAGGAGGGTAGAAAGAGTAAGAGGCTCAAGAGGAAAGGACAAAATTCAATAAGCTCTGGATAGAGGACCTAGAAGGACCCCTGGTGCCGGGCGGTGGTGGTGCATGCCTTTAATCCCAGAACTCGGGAGGCAGAGCCAGGTGGATCTCTATGAGTTTGAGGCCATCCTGAGCTACAGAGTGAGTTCCAGGAAAGGAGCAAAGCTACACAAAGAAACCCTGTCTCAAAAAAACCAAAAAAAAAGAAGGACCCCTGGAGCCACAGAATGGTAATTGCCTCATAGAGGTTGTCTAGCTCATAGCTGTCCTCGTGTCCAGATAAGATATTCACAGGCTTGATGAGAAAATGTCATCATCTTTAGAAGTAAGTGGTTCATAATGCCTAAAAAGGAGCTGATTAAAAGTTGGATTATTTATTTGTCGAATTTATTTAGTCAAGAAAGGGGAAAGACTGTTAAGGAATAGAGGGTCAAAAAGTAAAGGAAGAATAATAATAATGAGTGGCCCCATCCAAGGTCAGCAGAATCAATTCATGAGGGGGACTGGAACAACCTTGTAGAGTTGTGGTGATATTGTGTCCCCCAATATATTGTACACCTTAATAAACTTATCTGGAGTCAGAGAACAGAACAGCCACTAGACAGACATGGAAGCCAAGCATGGTGCCACACACCTTTAATCCCAGGAGTTTAGATCTCATGTCTTGCTTGGAAAAGACACATGCCTTTAATCCCAGGAAGTGATGGCAGGAAGCAGAAAGGTATATAAGGTGGGAAGAGCAGAAACTAGAGGCTTTTTAGGTCTTGTTAAGCTTTTAGGCTTTTAGCAGCAATTTAGCTGAAATCCATTCAGATGAGGACTCAGAGGCTTCCAGTCTGAGGAAACAGGTTCACCTGAGGAATTGGCAAGGTTAGGTTGGAGGTGACTTGTTCTGTTTCTCTGATCTTTCAGCATTCACCCCAATACCTGGCTCCGCATTTGTTTTTATTAATAAGACCTTTTAAGATTCGTGCTACATAGAGTCAGATTCAAAGAAGGGAGTCCCTTTAGCTTTTCCTCAGAATGAAAGGTTTGTTTGTAGATGTTTTCCTTTACCAGTCTTGATTTGTTGATATAGTATCAGCATTCTTCCCTGAGGAAGAGTCAAGTCCCACTTTTCCTAGCTGTTAGGAGACTTAGGGCTTGGCAGCTTTAAAGGCTCAGACCAGAGAAGTAAGCTGTCATTGAAGGGAGGACACAGACTGAGCCATGGAGTCCAAAAGGAGCTGTAATTTGACTTCAAAGTCTTGAGCTGAGAGAACAGAGTGACCTAGAGCACTGCTGGCCATAGCTGCTATGGTTAAGGCAGTGGCTATACTCATACTCACCGTAGTAGAAAAGAAGGAAGCCCTGAAGAAGTGAGTTCTTGAGAGGAGCCAAAAAAAATTCAGATTGCATATATAAGTTAAGGAATGGCTGCCACCAGAAAACAGGGTCCAGTTGCATTAAGGAGAATAAAATTTGAAAGGCTCCCATTACACAAGAACATCATTCTCTGGGGTGCCTACATGGGCTCTAAATTTGAGATATTTTTGGAATATGTGTGAATAGCAAGGCTTCTGACAAATGGTGAAAGGAATGGTCAGTAACAAATCTTTGGGTTTGGTGTAGAGAGGTTGAAAGAACCTGTCTCTAGTTCTCAAAGGGAAGCATGGATGGCTGGGGACAAGGGGTCAGTAGTGGGTGATAGGGGATTCATAGCAGAGGCATCACTAGTAAAAGGGACTCTAGCTAGAGGAGGACATTGAAGAGAGACACAAAGAAAGCAGTGAGAGATATTAAAGGAAGGATCAGTGAAATTGAGAAGAAAAACAGTTTGTCAGATGACTTCAACCTAAGTGAGGGTCTGGCCATGAGAGTGTGTGTATTGCAGAATAGGTGAATGGGGCAGGTTGAGTTTGGTTGAGTCTTGTCATTATGTATGTAAGGATTTTTCAGAGTGTTTGATGTCTAAAGGCACCTGGATAGCCAATGTAGTTAGGGCAACATGTAGTTGGAGTTTTCTCTCCGGGTCCCACCAAGTCCCGGCAGTCCCTTAGCCCACTTATAAAATAAACATACAGATGCTTATATTATTTAAACTGCTTGGCAATTAGCTCAGGCCTATCATTGTCTAGCTCTTACTCTTATATTCATCCCATTTCTATTAATCTATACTTTGCCACGTGGCTCGTGGCCTAATGGTACCTTACATCTTCCTTGTCCTGGCGGCAGCTGCAGTCTCTCTCCCTGCCTTCCTCTTCCCTCAATTCTCCTCTCTGTTAGTTCCACCTACACTTCCTGCCTGGCTACTGGCCAATCAGTATTTTATTTATAAAGAGCTATATCCATAGCTGGAACCAGTTGGTTATGATTATTAATTGTGGTTGTGGGTTCCAAAGGTTTAAAGGGGTTAACAAGCTTCCATTATAAGATGCACCTTGGACCCAGTGGCCCATCTATCCTCCCATGGGTCTTTGATATACATTTGGAGTGTTGACCTTTGGAGGAGTCAGAGTCCCAATAACTGTCTGCTGTCATCTGCCCACTGGGTGTTGCCAGTACTTGGCCAATGAATTTTACAAACCTAATTGGGTCATCTCCTGTAATTGGGAAGAGCACAAAATTTTGGGAGGAATTGTTTGAATGTGATGCAGGTGAAGGGTCATTGGTTGTGGTTTGCTGAAATAGAACAGGACTGAATAAGAATTCTTATAGGAAAACTGCATCCAGCCATGAGACAGAAAGTTTTATGAATAACATTGGTAGAGTCCTTTTGGGTTATTAGTGTTTCCATAGCCTGAATTTCTAGACATAATGGCAATTATAAAGGTGGAGGGGAAGAGTGAGATGAGGGTTAAGATTCATCATGTTCAGAGATAAGAACAATGAAGAATGGGTAATTTTAAGAGAACAGGGACTGTAGGGTATGAATGAGAAAGTAAGGCGAGGGCTAGGAGAGTATTGAAGAATAAGAGAAGGAGAAGGAGTGGGGAAATAAAAAGGTTTTAGATGAGACACATGGACTCAATGTGGGATTTCTCAGAGCCTAACTCCAGTCAGTCATAAGTACTATGGCATAGGTTCTTTGCCACTTGAGTTACAGAGACAGAAGTAGTTGGCTGGAGGATGCAAGGAGAACCTGATCTCCTGGCTATATTGAACAAATTGAAGGGTTTGTGAATAGCCTGGGAAGGAGGCTTTTGGAGTGTGTCTAGATGAGCCATCAGATTGCCTGCAAGAGAGGGAGGAGTTTACCAGGAATGGGAAGGGTAAGGAAAATAGTCCCAGAAAAAGAAGGGGTCTTCCTTATCCCATCTGAATGGAGAGGAGGAGGAGTGGATGGAGGGCAAAACAAAGGTAGAGGGAAGGAATGGAAGGAGAGGAGGGAGGGGAAACTGTGATTGGTATGTAAAATATAATTTAAAAAGGAGACCATATAAAAATCTTGTCATATGTTGAACATAGATGAACCTTGAGGATCTTTACTAATAAACTCGTTGCAAAAAAGTCCCCCCTCCCCGCAAACATCAACTCAAATGGAGAGAGTTGGAAGTGTTTGAGCTAGAGAGAAAAGTTTAATCCAATTGAGAAGAAGTTCTAAGGTAAAGGTTAGTATTTCCTTTAGGGTTCTGTTGGTGTGTTCTATCCTACCAGAGGACTTTGGGATTATGGATATGGGATAGGAAAATACCAGGGTATTTGCAGTGCTTGGATCAGGCCCTGGGTAATTTGAGAATTGAATTCTGGGCCGTTATCTGACTGTAGAAAAGTAGGCAGTTCAAAGTGAGGTACTATGTTAGAGAGTAGAAGAATAGTGATGGTCAATGACTCAACTCAGCAAGAGAATCTGCCAATTCAGACTAAAAGTTATTTAAATCATTTTATTATGGGCATTTGACTGAAATTAATTTGCCAGTCACAGCCTTGGAGCAATCCCTAGGCATGGTGAGTAGGAAATGTAGGGGGTCAAATAGTGGAGGTATGTTTAACACCCTATATACGTTGCAGATTTGGGATATATTATATAGAAAGGTCTGATCTGCTGGGATGAGAGTCAGGTGGGTTTGGAGAAAAGATAGAAGGTATTTGGTATTAGGGTGAAATGTGTGATGTAGGTATTGAATGATGTCCTACGTTGAAGGAGGGCTAGGTTTGTTGTAATCTGGGTTGTGCAGTAGTGTAGCTTGGAGGGAAGTAGGGTGAGTCATAGGGGGTGAAAGGGAAGCCTAACAGCTGTGCTTTCAGTGCAATTATTGCCTTTACTGACAGTGGAAGGGTCAATCTAATGTGCTTTACAATGAAGCAAGCCAATTTGAGGGTGTAAGAGAGAAGCCTTCAGAAGGTTATGGTTATATGAAGAATTAGTGATTTAGTTGTCTTTTGTGTCTACAAATACTTGTTCCTTCCAGATAGCCAAGTGTGTTAGCAGGGTGGGAAAAGCATATTTGAAGCCTGTGTACACTGTTGATATGCATTTTTGGCCATGTGGAAAGCTCTGGTTAGGGCTATCAATTCTGCATGCTGAATGGTAGTTTGTGGTGGTATTGAAGCTGTCTTGATGACAGCATCAATTGAGACTACGTCATAGCCCATGAACATGGTGGGCATCAGAGAGGAAGGAACTGCCATCCATATAAAAAGTATAGTCAGAAGTAGTTAAAGGTTGGGACTCCTTTTATATGAGAAGGGTGTGGGAGAACTTCAAGGGTCTCATTACCTTGAAGGAGTGAAGAGGATCTGAGGAAAGTTGGGGCAATGGGAGAAGTGTAAATGGGCTAAGGGGTACAAGTAAGAAATATGAGTGATGTGTTTTTGATAAGAAAAGTTTAGAGGGAAAGAATGTGAGATGGCAGAAGAGATTCAAGTCCTTTGGAAGTAGAGAGTTGAGAAAGGAGAGAGAGAGAGAGAGAGAGAAAGAGAGAGAGAGAGAGAGAGAGAGAGAGAGAGAGAATTGTGGGTATAGATTGTAGGAAATTCCAGTGTGTTAGATTCAGAGACAATTCTGAGGCAAGCACACATAGACAAGGGAGCTAGCTATGGATGGTGATGTCCAGAGTTTTGGAGAGATAGGCAACAGAGACAAAGTATGGCCCAAGAGAGTATCCCAAGACCCCAAGTTCATAACCTTGTTTTCAGAAGTGCAAAGATCTGCACAGATCTGGGAGACAGAGGGACAAGGCAGCAAGGACAGCATTTTTAAGTCTAAGGAATTGTTTACGAATGGGAGGAAGTAGCTCATGAGGAGATCCAGAAGTAGATTAATATAGAGGATATACAAGTAAAAATCTATGGACCTATGAGGGGAGGTAATTGGCAATCCTTAATAAGGAAAGAAACTCAGATTTTGATAAAGATAGAGATAGGGAATGGAGATGGACAATATGGTCCTGAGTGAGGTGATTATGGGTTGGGGTAAGAGAGAATCCTAAGTAGGTGATGGGGTAGGGGAGAGGAGATGGAGTTTTGGAAGGGGACATGTGGTATCCCCTAGAACTGAGGAAATTAAGGAGAGAGGCAGTGTCAAAGTGGCTGTCAGCAAGGGAAAGATTGCAAAGGAGGAGATCATGTACATACTGAAGCAGATGGGAGGGAATAGCGGGAAGGCAGTCCAGGTCCATGGCAAGTGCCTGACTGGAGATGTGGGGGCTGTCTCCAAATCCCTGGGGAAAGACAATTGCTGGGATTGTTGAGTATCAGGGTCTGTTCAAGTGAAGGTAAACAGGTCTTGAAAATGGATATCTAAGAGTATTGAGGGGAAAAATGTGTCTTTAAGATCTAGGACCAAGAGGTGAGTAGAGTGGTCAGGGATAGTGAGGAGAATAGCAGAAAGATTGGTAATCACAGGGTGTAGAGGAACAATGGCAGCACTAATTTAAGAAAGGTCCAGGACCATGTGAAAAGTTCTGTTAGGCTTTTGGACTGCCAATATGGGGGTATTTTATGGTAAAGAGGTGGGAAATAGAAACTGCTTGAATAAAAGAGATTGAATAACAGTTTGAGGCCTCTGAGGCTGGTTAAGGGTATGGGGTATTGAGGTTTGGGGTATTGTGGTTTGGAGATACAGGCAAGGGGTCATGGAATGTAATGGAAAGGGGTTTATGATTTATAGCAAAGGAAGGAGAGGGGGTAACCCATAAGGTGGAGTTGACAAAAGAAGGGGGCAGAGGACAGGATAGTGTTTGGGATTCATGGGAAAGAGAGTACAAATGGAGGCTGAAGAAAGGGGGAGAAAAAATGCAGAGATGTCTTGGGAGATTTTGCCAAGGTAAAAGGCAAAATTAATGCCAATTTTGGAGAGAATATCTCTCCCTAGTAAGGGAAAAGGGCATGAGGGTATTAGGAGAAAGGAGTGGGAAAAGGCTAAGCCTTTGAAGGAAAAAGTTAATGACGGAGTCTGGATGGGTATGGAAAACCAACCATGTACTCCGACCATACAGGAGGGACAGGAAGGAGAGGGACCCCAGAATTCTCTCAAGTATCCAGAAGGAACATGATGAGGTGATCTGAGATGAGAGTTTAGACTCAAAGCTCCTATAGAGTGATCACTGTGGATTTAGTAGATCCCAGGCCCCATCAGTCTTCAGTTGCTAGGCCCAATAGGCTTAAGGAAGGTTCAGGAAGGCTGGATGATTCTAGAGTAGTTGTGCCCTGGGGGCAGTCCGATTGTCAATGACCCTCTTGGTGACACTTAGGGCAAGATTGTGTATGTCTTTGAGGATTTGGACAAGCACAGGCCCATTGACTTTGTTTTCTCACTTGAAACAAGGACATGGCTATTGGCGAAATTATTAAAGCCAATCCACGTAGTTAAAAGGGAGGTTTATTTAGTGGCATAGCTTACAAATGAAGGGATAGGTAGGTCGCAGGGTCTGGGAAAGACGTAATGCAGTCTGGCAGTGTTCTCTTGAGAACTCTGCTCGGTCTACCTCCAGCGTCCAGGGTCCAGGAACCAGGAGAGACAGCGCATCCGGATCTCGGGTCTTCAGGGTCCACTCTTCGCCCTGCCTTGTAGGCGTGACAGTTACCGAAGCCTCAGTGGGGGTTGGAACTTCCAGATCAAGGTTGGAATGGCTACCCACTACACATGGCCACTCCTTGTGATCTGACATTCCCCTCTTTTTGGGCATCCCAGCACTGGGAGTTGTTGGAAGGCCTTAGCCAAGAGTTGGCATAGAGTTTTTGTTTGCATTCATCATGATTATGGATAATGTTAAATGCCAGTGCCAGGACCTTGACTTTAGGTGTAAGTTGACCTCAGTCTAGACCTTTGAGTTTTGCGCTTACATGTGGGTAGGGTTGGGCAGAAATGTAGGTCATAAGGATCTCTTGGCCATTTGTGGTCTCCAGGTCTAGGTTTGTATGTTGGAGCAGGGCCTGTGTATGGCACAGGAGTAACTGAGAGGAATTTTCAGACTTGTCTTGAGTTATTTCTTAGAACTTTTGAAAGTTAATTTGTTTAATGGCCAGTCCCCTCAGGACAGAGAGGAGACAAGTAAGGAAATGGCCACTGGACTGTCCATCATTGTTTCCATTGTAATTTCAATGAGGATCTACATTGAGGAATGCCATGGCTATAGTGGGGTGGGTGATTTCTGTTTTGGTGTGTTTGATCTGCATGGTCACAGGGCTTCTCCCAGACATATTTGTGTTCTGTGTGAAGACAGTTACTAGAAAGGATCATATAGAATTCATGGGGAGTAGGATTGTAGGACTGGGTTATTTATTGAAATGGTTTGATGAAGGTGGTAGGGTCCAAGCTAAAGGAACTCAGATATTTTTGAACTTAGGAAAGTTCTCTAGAAGAGAAGGGGACATAAACACAAGTGGGGCCATCCTTCCCCACATCCTCTTTAAGGGGTAGGATTGGGACAAGTGCTGAGGGCAATTTATCACAGGAGCAAATGCTGGAAGGGCTGGAGGGAGGGGGGATTACTGGACAATCTGATTCTGGGGATGAACTGGATTGAATGGGTAAGGTGGGGAAGGGGAAATAGGGTTTGAAACTGTAGAACCTGAGCATTCTGGCCCTGGTGAAATCGACCAGATGGAGTGGGAGAGTACAGAGAAGGGAACTGACAAGAGGGAAGAGGACAAGGGATAGGGAGAAGGTTCATCAGCCAGATCAAAGACTGGACTTTCAATTTCAGGAGAAGGATTGGGAGGTGAAGCAGAAGATGTAAGAGCAAGGATAAAGGGGGGATGTGAAAAAGAGGCACACAAAGAAGGCTTAGAGTGAAGAGCAGTGAAAAGAGAGACATGTGGTTCTTCTCAGTCCTCACAGAAGTTGTAAAGATCCCAAATATTTGGATCAAGAGAGCCCTTAGGCAGCCATTTGGACTGGTTCTCTAGGAGATATTGTGGCCAACCTTGAGTATTGACATGGATGAGTTTAAGGTGTTTGAAATATGGAGTGAATTGTAGCCATTTGAGATTTGGGAGAAGAAATCCCAAAGGTGAAACAGTCAGGATGGAGGGAGCATATCTCATCACTAATGGTGGCTGATAAGGAAAGGTAGAGAGTCAAAGACATCCCTGAGAGTATCTAGTGTTTGATAAGGTAGTTTCTGGGAGGGAAGGGTCATTATACAAGCTCCATCACCAAGAGGAGAGACACAGTGGTCTGAAGAGAAATCCACAGACCTGTTGACAAGATTTTTGGATAACTAATAAGGGACACTAGATTTTGGCAGAACAAGTGAAGGGAAAACTGCCAATCAAATTGAATTGCATGGAATGTGCCTACCAGCCTTCTGAGTGAGTATGTCAAAACCATTGAAGGTTGTGGTGAGATGTGGTCTCCTCAATTCCAACAAACAGAGTAGGAACGCTGGACAGTCAATGGTCATCATCTGGAGAATTTTGGAGAAGGTGAAGGGTGGAGTACTTGCCAATCAGCTGCTGTTGAATAAGGATATTGGGTGCCAAAGGCAACAGAAAGTATGGGAAAGAGTTGGAAGGTTACTGGCTAATCCATGTCACGGAACCAAAATGAAAGGACCCAAACACCACAGTGTGCTTCTAGACCCCAGATTAGGCAAATACCACTCCCAAACACCAATTTACAGCACAAAGAGATGTAGCAGGAATCTTAACAGGTCTTATTAATAAAATCAAACCTGAAGCCAGGTGTTGGGTTAAAGCTTGAAGATCAGAGAAGCAGAACAAGCCACAGCTTCCTCACCTTGCCAATTCCTCAGCTGATCCTGTTTCCTCAGACTGGAAGCCTCTGAGTCCTCATCCAAATGAATCTCAGCTGAACTGTTGCTCAAAAGCCTAAAAGCTTAACCAGCTCTAGTTCCTGGTCCTCACGCTTTATATACCTTTCTGCTTTCTGCCATCACTTCCTGGGATTAAAGGCGTGAATCACCATGCCTGGCTATTTCCAGTGTGGCCTTGAACTCACAGAGATCCATGTCTCCAGAAAGCTAGGATTAAAGGTGTGAGTGCCACCATTTTCTAGCCTCTGTATCTAGTAGCTGTTCTGTTCTCTGACCCCAGATAAGTTTATTAGGGTGCACAATATTTTGGGGAACACAATACCACCACAAAGAGATTCTTTATTAAGCAAGATAGAGAGACAGACTGGCTGTATGTTAATCAGGCAGAAACAGCAGCAGGTGACTCAGCAGAAGTGGCTTTTAAGGAGAAAAAGAAGTCCATACTAGGATGACATGGCTAGTCTTGGTTGGACATGTTGGTCAGTGCAGCCAAATAAAGAATTTGAGAGCTGGACCTTGATAATCAGTCCCAGGAAAGAGGAAGTTGCCAATATGGGAATCCAGAAAAGAAAGGGAAGAGGGCGGACCCCACCTGCACCATGTGTAGGCCTGTTAGAACCCTTTAGCTTCAGCTCTAGGATCACAAAATAATAATAGAATCAATTAGTGAGTGCATATCATATTTTATAGAGGGAATCACATGAAAATCACTCAATGTTTCAATTTCAAAGCAAATTATAAGAATGTAGGAAGTTAAAAGAAAAACATGATATACATTATGAGCATGGAAGAAAAGCTACATATTTCTGATTACAGAGAATGGTTAATAAAGAAATTTTAGAACCTTATATCATTTATACATATTTTTCAGATGCTGAGAGCTAAAGTCCTAGTAATATTCAGTTTTGTTAAAGGATATATGCTGTGGGATGTTCTGTATGGCAAATGTGTTGCTCTGATTGATTAGTAAATAAAACACTGATTGACCAGTAGTCAGGCAAGAGGAAGTATAGGTGGGACAAGGAGGAAAAGAATTCTGGGAAGTGGAAGGCTGAGTCAGAAACACTGCCAGCCACCGCCAGGACAAGCAGCATGTAAAGATGCCGGTAAGCCATGAGCCACGTGGCAAGGTATAGATTTATAGAAATGGATTAATTTAAGATATAAGAACAGTTAGCAAGAAGCCTGCCATGGCCATACAGTTTGTAAGCAATATAAGTCTCTGTGTTTACTTGGTTGGGTCTGAGCAGCTGTGGGACTGGTGGGTGACAAAGATTTGTCCTGACTGTGGGCAAGGCAGGAAAACTCTAGCAACAGATATAGAATAATAAGCCCTTGGATACACAAACAGGACCAAGGGTATAGAGTCTATGATACTAAAGATACTAAGCATATAAGTATTTCCTTAAAATGAAGGAGCAGTAATAGGTAAACTATCTTGAAAAAAAGAAAGAAAACAGTAACATGCTTTACAAAGTGATAAACATTCTATTTCAAAAGAGTTTAAAATCATCTTTCTCACACAAATATAAAATATACACATATGAAATGTATTTTTGTAGTTATTAATACAGGAGTAAGTAACTAATACATTGCAACTATTTCATCAGATTGAAGGCATCACTGTGTTATTAGCAGTAAGAGACACTGAAAGGCATCTATAAGGAGATATCAATGTGGTTCATAGGAAAAGAACCTATTTCATTTCTATTGCCCTAAATTCAGCTCTTTGTTTACTAATGAGAATAAATTGAATTGATATTAGTTTTCTGCAAGTAATAGAATTTAAAAGAACTCCAAGACTAGGAAAGGCAGGACTACCCTATATTAATAGAAAACAAAGAACTATGTATTTATGCAACACTTAGTTTTCCTTTGTAGACATTCAACAATGTTTTTAAATCTCATTGATAGTTGCCAATGGAAAAAATAGCTGTGGAAAGTTTAAAATCAAAATTAATGCCTATATTTAAGATATTAGCTGGCAGAAATTCTTATAAACTATAAAACATGTTCATTTTATTTCAAAATATTTAATTTTACATTCTGTAATATATGTTAATTGCATATATGTTGTAAAGAAATATTTTTTGTCTAAACAAGATATACCATATGAATTATACAAGGGTACCCCCTACCAAACAAAACTAAAAAGCATCAAAATGTGATATCTAAGGTTTAATGATAGGTGTTATTATACAATATATAGTCTACAGTAATTTCTATAAGTCCAGGGAAGAGAAGTAAATTTGTTTATAGCATTAAAAATGTCAAGTTTGGATAAATTTCATATAATTGACAAAGAACAAAGTGTTCACAACTTTCTTCAAATTCTCAGTGCCTCAGCTGTTAACTAGCTTACTGGGACAAAATAACACTAATATTGAATGACTAAAACTTTCATTTTTTCCTTCTTCTGATGTTAATTGAACATGCTGCTTGAGGACATCCAACAGAATATTTCTTTTCATATGTTTCCTGGGGTTGTGAAAATTGTATTATTCTAGGCTGAGAGCTTATGGAAGTATAATTCTAAGTCATCTAAGATTTCTTCACTTGTAGAATTATTCTTTGTATTTCAAATAGCTACGAAGATACTTGCCCACAAAAATAAATTTGGACTTATCACTTAATCTGATTGTGTTTGTGTATGCATGTGTGTGTATTGTTACCTATGCTTTCTCTTTGCATGTATGCAATTAATATTACTTATAAGTTATCTTACAGTTACATTATAGTGTCATATCTATTAACTATGGACAGCTTGTTTACTGCCATATCTTCAGTGATAAATATATACTAAACTTTGATGCTCAGTGTTTGTTCTAAAATGCCTAGTTTTGATTGAATTGGATGTGGTGGCATATGCTTTTAATCCCAGCACTTTGGGAAGCAGATGGATATCTATGAGTTTGAGGACAGTTTGGACTGTGTGACAAATAATTCAGTGCAGCTAGGGTTATAGAGTGAGATTCTCTATCTCTCTCTCAAAAAAAATTAGTTTTGCAAATGTGTGGAGTAGAGGCTGCCACAACAAGCAAATTTTACAAAGTGAACTTCACAGAACTAAAAAAAAATCCTTTTAAATTTGTTTTTGTTTTTGAAATAATAAATTATGGCTATGTTTTCCTGCATCTGAACTCATCTCAGATCTCCTTTCCACTTCCCAACATATCCAATATCATGTTCTGTCTCGAAAAGAAAAACCAAAAAACAAAATAAACAAAACAAGAAAAATACAAAAACAGAATAGACCAAATAGAATGTGATGAAGGATGAGTAAGGCATCCCACCATAGGGAATGAGCTCCAAAAAGCCAGTTCATGTATCTGGGAAAAGTTCTGATCTAACTGACAGGGCCCCATGAACAGATCAAGCCACACAACTGTCACCCACATTCAGAAGGTCTAGTTGGGTTCCATGCAGGTTCCTCAGCTGTGAGTCCAGAGTCCCTGATCTCCCACTATTTTGGTTCAGCTGTCTCTGTGGATTTCCTCATCATGATATTTATTCCCTTTGCTCCTATAATCCTTCCTCCCTGTCTTTAACTGAACTCCAAGAGCTCGGCCCAGTGCTTGGCTGTAGGGCTCTGTATCCACTTCTATCAGTTACTGGATGTAGGTTCTATGATGACAATTAGGGTAGTCACCAATCTGATTACAGGAGGATAGTTTAGGCATCCTCTCCACTATTGCTAGGAGTCTTAGCTGGGTTCATCCTTGTGGGTTCCTATGGCTCTCCCTAGCACCAGGTTTCTCCCTAACCCCATAATGGCTCTCTCTGTCAAGATATCTCATTCACTGCTCACCCTCTCCATCCCTCCCTCAACTCAGCCATCTTGAACCCTCATATTCCCATCCCCCATCCCCTCACCTCTACTACCCCTTCCAGTTTACCCAGGAGGTCTTAAATATTTGCCCTTCCTGGGGTGATCCATGCATGTCCCTCTTTAGGTCCTTCTTTTTACCTAGCTTCTCTGTCTGGTGTTGTGGATTGTAGTCTGGTTAGTGCTGCATCTAATATTCACTTATGAGTGAGTACACACCAGGTTTGTCTTTCTGGATCTGAGTTACTTCACTCAGGAGGATTTTTCCTAGTTCCATCCATTTGCCTATAAATTTCATGGTGTCATATTTTTTAACCTATGAGTAACACTCCATTGTATAAATGATATTTTCTTTATCCATTCTTCAGTTGAGCGTCATCTAGGTTGTTTCTAGGTTCTGGTTATGATGAATAATGTTGTTATGAGCATAGCTGAGAAAGTTTCATTGTGGTATGGTTGAGCATCTTTTGGGTATATGCTCAAGAATGGTATTGCTGGGTACTGAGGAAGGTTGATTCCCACCTTCCTGAAAACCCACCCTGCTGATTTCCAGAGTGGCTGTACAAGATTGCACTTTCATCAACAGTGGAGGAGTGTTCCCTTTACTCTACATCCTCTCCAACATAAGCTTTCATCAGTGTTTTTTTTTTTTTTTTTTTTTGGTTTTTCGAGACAGCGTTTCCTGGAACTCACTTGGTAGTGCAGGCTGGCCTCTAACTCACAAAGATCCGCCTGGCTCTGATTCCCGAGTGCTGGGATTAAAGGCGTGCGCCACCAACACCCGGCTTACTTAGATTTCTTTCAGCCATTTGAAATTCTTCTGTTGATAATTCTCTGTTTAGATTGTATCCCATTTTTTAATTGTATTTTTTGGTATTTCTATGTCTAGTTTCTTGAGTTCTATATATATTTTGGAGATCAGCCCTTTTTCAGATGTGGGGTTGTTAAAGATAGTTTCCCACTCTGTGGGCTGCGGCTTTGTCTTATTTACTGTGTCCTTTGCCTTACAGAAGATTTTCAGTTTCAGGAGGTCACATTTATTGTTTCTCTGAGTGTCTGTACTACTGGTGTTTTATTTAGGAAGTGGTCTCTTGTACCAGTATATTCAAGGCTGCTTCCTACTTTCTCTTCTATCAGATTCAGTGTAAGTGGATTTATGTTGAGGTCTTTGATCGATTTTAACTTGAGTTTTGTGCATGGTGATAGATATGGATCTATTTGCATTCTTCTACATGTCAACATCCAGTAACACCAGCACCATTTGTTGAAGCTGCTTTCTTTTTTTCCACTGTACAATTTTGGCTTCGTTTTCAAAAATCAGGTGGTCACAGGTGTGTGAATTAAAACCAGGGTCTTCAATTTGATTCCATTAAATTTATCTACATGTCTGTTTTATGACAATGCCAAGCTGTTTTCATTACTATATCTCTATAGCAGAGCTTGAAGTCAGTGATGGTGATGCCCCCTGTAATTTCTCTATTGTACAGGATTGATATGGCTATTATAGGTTTTTTTGTTTTTCCATATGAAGTTGAGTATTTTTCTTCTGAGGTCTGTGAAGAATTGTGCTGGGATTTTGATGGGGATTGCATTGAATCTGTAGATTGCTTATAGTAAGATTGCCATTTTTACTATGTTGATCCTACCTATCCAAGAGCATGGGAGATCTTTCCGTTTTCTGAAATCTTCTTAAATTTCTTTCTTTAAAGACTTGCAATTCTTGTTATACAGGTATTTCACTTGTTTGGTTATAGTTACTCCAAGATATTTTTGTCATTTGTGGCTATTGAAAAGGGTGATGTTTCTCTGATTTCTTTCTCAGCCTGTTTATCATTTGTTTATAGGAGGGCTACTGATTTTTCTTTTAGTTAATCTTGTATCCTGCCATATTACTGAAGATGTTTATCAGCTTTAGAAATTCCCTAGTAGAATTTTTGGTGTCACTTATGTATACTATCATATCATCTGGGAATAATGAAAGTTTGACTTCTCCCTTTCCAATTTGTATACCCTTGATCTTCTTTTGTTGTCTTATTACTCTAGTTAGAACTTCAAGTACTATATTGAATAGATATGAAGAGAGTGGACAGCCTTGTCTTGTTTCTGATTTTAGTGGAATTACTTTTAGTTTCTCTCCATTTAATTTGGTATTGGCTGTTGGCTTGCTGTATTTTGCCTTTATTATGTTTAGGTACGTCCCTTATATCCCTGATCTCTCTAAGAGCTTTATAATGAATGGGTGTCAGATTTTGTTGAAAACTTTTTCAAAATCTAATGAGATGATCATGTGGATGTTTTCTTTCAGTTTGTTTATATGATGGATTACATTGACAGATTTTCATATGTTAAAATATCCTTGCATCTCTGGGATCAAGCCTACTTGATTATGGTGGATGATTCTTTTTTGATGTGTTCTTGGTTTTCAGTTTGCCAGTATTTTACAGAGTAGTTTTGGGGTGATGTTCATGAGGGAGATTGGTCTGTAATTCTCTTTATTACTTTTGTCCTTGTGTGGTTTGGTTATCAGGGAAATGTTCCCTCTGTTTCTAATATTTGGAACAATTTTAGGAGTATTGGTGTTAAGTCTTCGTTGAAATTCTGGTAGAATTCTGCACTGAAACCTTCTGACCCTGGGCTTTTTGTGGTTGGGACACTTTTAATGAGTTTTTCTATTTCCTTGGGGGTTATTGGTCTATTTAAATTGTATATTTTATCTTCATGTAATTTTGGTATGTGGTACCTATTCAGAAAATTATTCATTGCTTTTATATTTTCCATTTTTCTGGAATACAGTTTTTCAAATTATGACCTAATGATTCTCTGGATTTCCTCAGTGTTTATTGTTATGTCCCCCTTTTCATTTCTGATTTTATTAATTTGGACACTCTCTGCCTTTTGGATAGTTTGGATAAGGGTTTGTCTATCTTGTTGGTTTTCTTGAAGAAGCAACTGTTTGTTTCATTGATTCTTTGTATTGTTCTCTTTGTTTCTATTATATTTATTTCAGCCCTCAATTTGATTATTTCCTGTCTGCTCCTCTTGGGTTGGTTTGCTTCTTTTTTTCTAGAGCTTTCAGATGTGCTGTTAAGTCTCTAGTGTGATTTTTTTTTTACTTTCTTTGTGTAGGTAATTTGTACTATGAACTTTCTTCCTAGAACGGCTTTCATGGTGTATCATAAGTTTGCATATTTTGTGCATTCATTTTCATTGAATTCTAGGAAGTCTTTACTTTCTTTATTTCTTACTTAACCCAGTGATAATTCAGTTGAGTGTTGTTCAGCTTCCATAATTGTGTAGACTTTCTGCATTTTGTTTTATTGTTGAATTCTAACTTTAAGTCATGGTGATCCAATAAGATACAGGGGGGTTGTTCCTTTTTTTTGTATTTGTTGAGGTTTTCTTTGTTGTCAAGTATGTGATCAATTTTAGATAAGGTTCTATCAGGTGCTGAGAAGAAGGTATATTCTTTTGTGTTTGGATGAAATGTTCTATAGGTCCATTTGAATCATAACATCTATTAGTTCTCTGATTTTTCTAATAAGTTTTTGTCTGGAAGACCTGTCCAGTGTTGACAGTGTTATGTTGAAGACTCCCACTATTAGTGTGTGCTGTTTGGTGTGTGATTTAAGCTTTATTAATGTAATGTTTCTTTTACAAATGTAGGTGTCCTTGTGTTTGCGGCATAGATGTTCAGAATTTAAACTTCATCTTGATAAATTTTTCCCATGATGAATATGAAATGTCCCTCTCCATCTCTTCTAATTCATTTTAGATTGAAGTCTATTTTGTGAGCCACCATGTAGGTGCTGGGAATTGAACTCAGGACCTCTGGAAGAGCAGCTGGTGCTCTTAACCTCTGAACCATCTCTCCAGCCCTGAAGTCTATTTTGTTAAGTATTAGGATACCTTCACCAGCTTGTTTCACAGGTCTATTTGACTGAAAAAATCTTTTCCCAACCCTTTACTCTGAGATAATGTCTGTCTTTGAGGTTGAGGTGTGTTTCTTATACGCAGCAAAAGGATGGATCCTGGTTTTGTATCCATTCTGTTAGCCTGTATCTTTTTGTAGGTTAATTAGGTCCACTGATATTAAAAAATATTAATGACTGACCAGTGATTGTTAATTGATGTTATTTTGGGGTTTGGTGGTGGTCGTCGTAATGTGTGTGGGTTTCCCTTCTTTGGGATTTGCTAGTATGAGGTTATCTATTGCCTGTGTTTTTGTGGGTGCAGCAAACTTTCTTGGGTTGGAGTTTTCCTTCTAGCACTTTCTGTAGGACTGTGCATAGATATTATTTAAATCTGATATTGTCATGGAATATCCTGTTTTCTCCATCTATGTTGACTGAAAGCTTTGCTGGGAATAGTCATCTAGGCTGGCATCCATGGTATCTTATGACCTTTTGGCTTTCAGAGTTTCCATTGCAAATTCAGGTGTAATTCTGATACATCTGCCTTTGTATGTTACTTGGTCTTTTTCCTTTGCTGCTCTTAGTATTCTTTCTTTATTTTGTATGTTTATTGTTTTCATTATTATGTGGCAAGGAGACTTTTTTTTTGGTCCAGTCTATTTGGCGTTCTGCAAGCTTCTTGTACCTTCATAGGCATTTCCTTCTTTATGTTGGGAAAGTTTTCTTCTATGATTTTGTTGAATATATTTTCTGTGCCTTTGGGCTGGAATTCTTATGCTCCTTCTATCCCTATTATTTTTAAGTTTGGTCTTTTTATGCTGTCCCAGATTTCCTGCATGTTTTGTGTTAAGAATTTGTTGGATTTAACATTTTCTTTGACTGATGAATCTCTTTCCTCTATCATATCTTCAATGCTTGAGAGTCTCTCTTCTCTCTCTTGTATTCTGTTAGTTATGCTTGCATCTTTAGTTCCAGTTCATTTACTCAGAATTTCCTTTTCTAGAAATCCCTTGGTTTGTGTTTGCTTTACTGTCTCTGTTTCAATTTTCATGTCTTGAATTGTTTTTTTTCTTGGCTTTCTTTAATTATTATTAATTTAATGATTTTGTTCCAATTTTTGTTTGTCTTTTCCTCCATTTCCATAAGGAAATTTTTCATTTCCTTTTTAAGGGCCTCTATCATCTTCATAAAGTTATTTTTAAGGTCATTTTCTTCTGCTTCTTCAAGTTTTGCTGTTGTAAAACTACTAGTTTATGGTGGTGCCATATTGCTATTTATGTTCAATGCATTCTTACACTGTTATCTACCCATTTCTTCCTCCAATCTGTCCCAGTGGAGCCTGTGCCTCTTGGAGTCCCTCTTCCTCCAGTCAGTGAAAGTGGGGCCTGTGTGGCTCTGGTGGTCACTGGCACCATAGGGGATGGTTGGCAGAGGGGAGAGGGGATGCTGCTGCCTGGTCTTTGGGTCTGTAATGGGTGGGTCATGGACAGTATATGCCTCCAGGACCCAGGAGCTAGAGAGCTGGGCTGTCCAGCAGGGAGCTCAGAGACTTACCTCTTCTTCCAATTAGTACAGTTGGGTCATGTGGCTCCAGTGGTCACTCTTTAAGTAGTTTTTAAAAAATACAGATGGTACTCATTTTGTTCAGTATTTAAATACTTACTCTCAGCTTTTAACATTTACCTTTCCCCAGTTTATTAACAATAGATTCTTTCTTATAAAAACAATGAGTCCTGCTTACAATTTTCCCTCTCTTTACTCCTCCCAGTTCCTCCCTACTTCTCCTGTGTTCTTCAACCATTTCCTTTCTGTCTCTCAATAGAATAGAACAGGATTCTAAGGGATAAGAACCAAATATAACAAAATAAAATATAAGAAGTTAAAACAGAAATCATCACAATGAAGTTGGAGTAGGCAAACAAACAGAAGGAAAAGAGCTCCAAGTGAAGGCACAAGATTCAGAGACCCACTTGTCCACAAACTTAGAAGCATCAAAATATATTAAGCTGAATGTTATATATATATATATTTGCTAGGGACTTGTGCAGACCCATGTAGATTAGTGCTTGCACCTTCAGTTTCTGTGAATTCATATGAGATTTGTTTAGTTGGTTCAAAGGACCTTATTCTCCTGGTATCATCTTTCTATTATAGTTCTTACACTCTTTTCTGCCTCCTCTCCCTTGGGAGTTTCCTGAGCTCTCAGGAGAAAGATTTGATAAAAACATAAATTTTAGATCTGTGTGTTCCAAGGTCTCTGTCTCTCTGTATAACGTCTGCCTGTGAGTCTCTGTATTTGATCCCATCTACTGTAAAGGAAGATTCTCTGATGATGGCTGAATAAGACAGTGATCTATGAATACAGCAGAATATTATTAGACATCATTTTATTGTTACTTCCATTATATAAATAGTATTAGGTTTAGCCCTAGTCTCTAGGTTATCTACTCTCTGGTTTGTAGTCACCAAGAAATATCAGGTATGAGTTCCATCTCAGGGAGTGGTTCTTAGGTCAAATTGGACATTCATTGGTTACCCCCACAAGTTCTGTGTTGTCATTCCCCTACCACATTTTTTAGGCAAAACAAATTGTAACTCAAAGGTTTTGTGGCTGGGTTGGTATTTATGTTTCTCTTTTGGTAGCCTGCATAGTATCTTCCTGCACCAAAGACACTAGAATGTTGTAGTGAAGGTTCTACATAGGCACCATCTCAACCTTTTCAGGTTTAATGAGTCATGTGGATGCTGTTTTCAGCAATGACTCTTGCTGTCAATTTTTTGAGATAAATCTGTTGCCTGGCCAAGCGCCAGGGCTTAGTGTGCATTTCCACAGGACTCTTTTGTCCAACAACTCAAATGGCTATAACCCTGTCCTGGAACTGAAAGCTTGGTTTGGTGACAAGTGAAGTCTAGTTGGGTCTCTATCTCCCTCATTATTTGGACACTTCTTTATGATTGCCTTCATGTATTTTCAGAAGATTCCACAGCATTAGGTTTCCATACCACCCCACAAATGCCATTCAATTCCAGTTGTGTTGTCTCTCAGCATTCCCTTCCTCAACCCTAGATCCCCTCCCTTTTCCATTCTCTGCCACCAGTTTACCCACAAAATTCATTCTATTTCCTCATCCTAGGGAGATACGAGTGTCCTCCTCTAGTCCCTCCTTCTGTGCCTAACCTTTCTGGGTCCAGATTGTAGAATTGCTATCAATTTTTAATGAGTAATGTATACTTGTGAGTGAGTGTATACTGTATTCATCTTTCTGGGGTCTGGGTTAACTCAATCAGGATGATTTTTTTTCTAGTTCCACACATTTAACTACAAATTTCATAATGTCATTTTTTAGCAGCTAAGTAATACTCCATTGTGTAAATGTAGGATATTTTCTTTATCCATTCTTCAGTTGAGGGTTGTTTTCAATTTCTGGCTATTATGAAGAGAGCAGCAATAAACACGATTTAGCAAGTGTTCTTATGGTAGGAGGAAGCATCCCTTGGGCATATGCCTAAGAGTCTTATAGCTTTATCTTGAGTTAGATTGATGTCATTCACATTGAGGATCTGCCACACTGATTTCCAGAATAGCTATATAAGTTTACACTTCTACCAGCAATGTATGAGTGTTCCTCTTCTCCTACATCCTCTCAAGCATGAGCTGTCACTTGTGTTATTGATTTTAGCCATTCTGACAGTTGTAAGATGGAATCTCAAAGTAGTTTTGATTTGCATTTCCCTGATGGTTAAAGAAGTTGAGCATTTCTTTAAGCATTTCTCAGCCACTTGAGATTCCTCTGTCAAGAACTCTCTATTTAGTGCTATGTCCCCATTTATAATTTGTTTATTTAGGGATTTTATATCAAGTTTCCTAAATTCTTTATATATTTTGGATATTAGTCTATCAGGTACAGAGCTGTTTACAACTTCTTCCAATTTGTAGGCTGCCACTTTTTCTTTTCTTTTCTTTTTTTTTCTTTCTTTTTTTTTTTTCAAGACAGGGTTTCTCTGTATAGTTTTGGTGCCTGTCCTGGGACTCACTCTGTGGCTCAAGCTGGCCTTGAACTCACAGAGATCCACCTGGCTCTGCCTCCCAAGTGCTAGGATTAAAGGTATGTGCCACCACCACCCAGAGGCTGCCATTTTTTCTAGATGATATATCCTTTGCTTTACAGTAGCTTTTCAGGTTCAGTGTGTCTGGATTTGTCTTTGATTCATTTGGTGTTGAGTTTTGTATAGTATGGTAACTATGGCTTTATTTGAATTTTTCTACATGTAGAAATAAGTTTGAGCAGCTTCATTTGTTGAAGGTGCTGTCTTTTTTTTTCAGTGTGCATTTCTATCTTTATCAAGAATCATGTGTCTGTAAATGTGTGAGTTTATGTCTCGGTTTTCAATGTGATTGCATTGATCAACACGGCTGCATTCTGCATCAATACCATGCTGCATTTATTACCATAGCTTTTCATTGTAAGTTGAAATCAGAAATAGGGAGACCTCCAGTAGTTCTTTTGTTGTTCAGTATTATTTTAGCTATTCTGGGTTTTTTGTTTTTCCATATGAAGCTGAGAATTTTCCTTTGAAATTCTGTAAAGTATTTTGGTGGGCATTGCATTGAATGTAGACTGCTTTTCATAGGATGGCCATTTTTACCACATTAATCCTACTCATCCATGAGAATGGGAGGTCTTTCTGTCTTCTGATATCTTCTTCAATTTCTTTCTTCAAAGACTGGATGTTTTATCATATAAATTTTTCACTTGCATAGTCATTGCTAACCTATATATTATATTGTCACTCAATATGCACAAAATTTCCTGTATGTAATATTATCCAAATATTTTACATTACCTGAAATATTCCATTTTGAATTCTTACTTAAGACACTCCTTGACCAAATTTGCAAGTGCCAGTGTTGGATTTCTGAAGAGTTGGTTTTTTAAGTTTAATAATACCATTTTCAGAGGAAAGAAAAATGCCTTTACCAGGTTTATACTTTCTTCTTTCTAAATGAAAATAATATTAAGTTATGAATATTTAAAAATCTATTTGCATCAAGTGTTCCTAACCATAAAGAAGGAAACAAAAATTTTCATCTAATTTAGTGCTATGCATATTGCCTTAAAGTAAGTACTCAAAATTTGTTGCATTCATATGTTACAGACACTCATATACACAAAAACATAATTATATATATATATATATATATATATATATATATATATATATATATATTTGGGTTTTTTCGAGACAGGGTTTCTCTGTGTAGCTTTGCGCCTTTCCTGGTACTCACTTGGTAGCCCAGGCTGGCCTCGAACTCACAGAGATCCGCCTGCCTCTGCCTCCTGAGTGCTGGGATTAAAGGCGTGCGCCACCACCACCCGGCTATATTTTTGTTTTGAAAATGTAAAATCAGGGTGGGGGGAAACTGCAGTTGGTAGGTAAAATAAATGAAAAAAATATTATTTAAATTAAAAAAGAAAATGTAAAATCAATAGGAATCTTTCAATTGAATCAAAATTCTCTCATATTCATGAGGAAAGTAAATATATAAAATATTGAAGCATATAGTATGTCTTGAAATATGATAGAAATGTTGAGACATAAAGACTTCTAGATAAGATACAAGGCTTAATGTAATGAAAGTAAAATATGTAATTAATTATAAAATACAATTCAATTTAAAAGAGCCAAAAATTTAAAATGTATTTGTGGAATGAGTGTTCTGTACTAGAGGGAGCACATTCTAACGTGATTATTTTCAGATTATGAAGAGATTCTCCTATGTAAAATATGAACAACAATTTTTGAATGCTACTGTGATAATTCTTTATCTTTTGTTGTATCTAAATATCACATTTTATTCATCATGAGCAAAGCACATGTGTAAAATCCCTTAAGTGAAAGCAGATGAATTGTTTTTCTCCCCAGGGAATGGTAATTTCCATGGGTTCAGGTGTCTAGTTTATATCTAAAAGAACATTTAATTTTATTCTCTGTAAATATTCATGGAAATTTTGTCTGAATGAACATGTTGTAGTAATGAATTCACATATTTAGTTTATGCTTTTGACATTTAATGCACTAAGATTGTATCAAAATGAGGATAATTTTCTTATTTAATTTTTTTTATTTATTAAAAAAAGTTTTTTATTCATTTTACATACCAACCACAGATATTCCTCTCATCCCTCCTCCCACTCTCTCCCAGCCTTTCCCCCTAGTCTCCCCCTCAACGCTCCAAAATGGTAAGGCCTTCCATGGAGAATCAGCCAAGCCTGGTACATTCAGTTGAGGCAAGACCAAGCCCCCCTCCCCCCACATCAAGAGTGAGCAAGCTTCCAACTACAGGGAATGGGCTCCATAAAGTCAGCTCATGCACAAGGGATAGATCCTGAGAGTATAATAATTTTCATGATTAACCTAATAAGTGATTTCTTGATTACTTGTAAAAAAATATAATCTACAAAATTCTCAGAATTATGAAAGAAGACTCTCAATAATATGAGTACACATTTTATTGTACATGTGTTAATGGAATTTCAGATGTTAACAAATCTTTTCTTATATGTTGAACACATTGGAATGAAATCTGACCAGCTTATAAAATGTTGACTGTCAATAATTACCTTGTCTTTCTTAAGACATAAATTGATATAGATGATGTTGTGTTTTTTGTCTTTAAGTATATTTACTTAAGTATATTTACTTTAAGAATATTTAAGTATATTAAGTATATTTACTTAGCTTACTGTATTTACTGTATTACATATGTTGAATCATCACTAATTTCCAAAATAAAGCCAACCTGGTCCCGGTAGTTGAACATTTTGATATATGCCTGAATTCAATTCAAGAGTATTATGGTAAAAAATTTCTCACCTATGTTCATCAGGAATGTTGGTTGCTGTGTCTTTACCTGTCTTTGTTAGTAGAGTGTTACTGGCTTCATAGAAGAAGTTTGGAAGTGCTCCTCACACTCCTTTTTTTTTTTTTTGGTTTCTGTTTTGTTTTTTCACTGATTCGAGAAGTATTGGCTTCAGCTCTTTATTGAACATTTACTATAATTCCAATCAAAATCCATCAAGATTTAGGGCATTATTTTAGGCAAAACTTTCATTATTGTTTCAATTTACTTCTTTATCTTTGTCAGTTTAATGGGTATAGATTTTGAAAAAGTCCTCCATTATTTTTTTCTGAATTCCGTTAGCATCTCTTGTAATGTCTCCCTGTTCACTTATGATCTTATCAAGTTTGTTCTCCTCTTTTTCCCATTTGTAAATTTGGATAAGGATCTGATAATCTTGTTTGGTTGTTCGTTTGCATTGAGAAAACTTTCTTGGATTGTTTTCTACTGTATTTTGTCTTATTTCATTCATTTTTGCCCTTATTCTTATTATTTCTTTCTGTCTATTGGATTTGATTTATTCTTATTCATCCAAGCTTTCGAGGTGTATCCTGAAGCTATTTATTTTTTTCTTCTGATTATATTTAGTGTAGTCACTTAGAATTATACATTTCTTATCTACAACTGCTTTTTGTTTGTCCCAAGAGTTATTTCAATTTTCTGTATTTTTTGAAAAGTGCAGTATACTCTGATTACAGTTTCTTCTCCCAAAACTCATCCCAAATCTGCCCCAATTCCCATCACATCCAAATTCCGACCCTTTCTTTCTCAATCCCTCTCTCTGTTATTTCCCTCTGTCTGTATGTTTCTCTACCTATATCATCTCAATAAACACACAAAAAGTCTTTGACAAAATCTAGCCTTCATGATAAAATTCCAAAGGGAGACTAGGACTAGAGGGCACATGCTTCAACATAATGAGGGCTATCTATAAAATAGGCAACCAAAATTACATCAGAAAACAGAAAGCAAATATAGATCTGCCATAAATTGCAGTTATAACATTCCTTGTCATAAACCCAGGGAGCTCAATATCCAGATCCAGAGATACTGCAACTTCATTGCCACTGTAGTTATATACCTACGGAAAGGTGTCACCTAAATGTCCATGTACTCATAAATGAATAATCAAAACATGGTGTATAGGACAAAGTTTTTCTGTGTCCTGTCCAGTTGGCAGTCCCGTGACCTGCTTATGAAATAATCATTCAGAAGCTTGTATTAATTATAACTGCTCAGCCATTAGCCCAGGCTTATTACTGACTAGCTCCTATATTTGAATTAATTCATAATTCTTATCTATGTTTAGCCATGTGGCTTGGTACTTTTCTCAGTTCTGGCTTGACATCTTACTTCCTCTGTGTCTGGCTGGTGACTCCTGACTCAGTCTTCCTCTTCCCAGAATTCTCCTTGTCTGCTTATCTTGCCTATACTTCCTGCCTGGCTAGTGGTCAATCAGCATTTTATTTATCAATAAATCAAAACAACACACATTCACAGCATATAGAACAACATTCCACAGCAAAGGTGTATTTGGCCAGTAACAATCTAATTTTCTGTGAGGGAAACTGAAATCAGATAATTACTTCACCATATTAAATGAAGTAACTCAGAGCTAGGAGGGTCAAATGGTGTATGTTGTCCCTTATTTGAAAATTTTATATCTAAACCTTTGGGTTTTAGTATTGTACCTACTGTATCCACAGAAACCAGTGAAGTAGAAAGAGATCGTAGTTGGGGTAGGGTAACTTTAAGGATGGAGTTAGCAGCTCACCTGTGATCTGAAGGGGAAAAGAGGAAAAATTTGGAGGGAGGACTTAGCTATGATGAAGGGTAATATAGAGGTAGAGAGAAAAAGGCGGGATAAAGAAACACTAAGGGTGTTTGGAAAAGCATAGATAAATCTACCATTTATAAACTTACTTCCAAATATACACACATCTATGAATATAGATATAAATGCAGTTCCCCTATATAGACTATCTAAGAAAACCCTACATGACACAGGAGATACCTACTTTGAAATGTTGGTCAGTAGAAGATATCACATTTGCTCTTGATAGCTTGCCAGAATATGAAAGTGCAAGCCCCTTGTTGAAGACACAGAACACTTCTGTCACAAACGACTTGGAGAAATCTAGCTGATCTTGACAAAGAAGTTTCCTTCCTAAAAGCTATCACTCATAAATTTGTGTCCTCTGGTGACAAAACAGGAAAGTTCTCAACAGTACTACCTAGATGTAAAGCCTGAGAACAACAACTGGACTGGTGAAATAATATCAATGGTGTAATAGTGGCAATTGTATCTTGTAGGTAACCAACAGGTGTTTCATTGTACTAAAGTTGACTCAATTAGAAGAAATACATTCTCCATACAGTAAACCTAGACAAAAATCTCTGCATGAAGAGGTCATATGTTCAAGAGGAGATTCTACAGCTATAAAACTACTAATTACTACTACAATTACAAATCTGCTAACATAATGTAGTTTGAATCTGCCTTCTAAATACTTATCCATACATCTATTTGTAAATAAAACTCTCTTATCTCCTCAAAGAAGTCTTTCTCTGCAGCAAACATAAACTATTATTGAGATTCTCAACCAGTCAAATACAGAGAATTGGTTGCTGTGGATACTCATCCCTAATGAGACAACTATACCATAGTCTGATACCCAGTGCCTCAAAGAACATAATGGAAGAGAGGCAAGAAAGATTGAAAGGTTCAGAAGATTAGAATACCTGTTCCTACATAGTGTCTTCTGAACAGAACAGGGATATTGATACCATGAACTTTCAATGATATGGTTTCCTACAGAAGACCGACACAGACCACATAAGCCATGCCCACACAGATGAACATTTTTACAAGGTATCACCCATATATGAAGAGCTACAGGCAGTTAATGGATGCTTAGTGAAGGAAAATAAAAAACAGCTTATTTATTTATTTATTTTTTTCTTCAGGGACAAGACTCCAATCCTAACGGCCTGGCTATAAACACATTTACTTAAGTGCGGCACTAATTGGACATAGTAGGTTATATATCCATAACAAAATTAAATGCAGAAAAAAGTCTTGGATTGTTGGGTACAAATGCAAGGAGTTGAAAAATGGAAAGAAAGTGTGAAAAAGATGAAAATTCTCAAAAATCTTAAAAGGACAAGAAATGCTAATTTTAAGGTCATGTACATGGTAATTACTCTAAAAGTCTCAGGGACTAATATATACATATATCTAAATTCTACCTATATCCTATTAACATGTAATAAAAATATCTTCTGTTTTAGCAAAGTGAACAACATTGTTTAAGTGTGGATTTTAATATTTTTTGAGATTTTATCTTTCAAAATAATTTGTTTTAAAAATCCAGAAATGTATGCTATATTTAAATTAAAATATTTATAAATGATAAATCAAATGAGGCTCAAGATATGTTGAATTTTGTTAATTTCTGGAGAGCTGAAAATTAATAAAATTGAAATTTACATAATAACTAAATTATATCTATAGCAGCATATTTAGTATGAGGGATAGTAATTGAATTGTATTAAAGGTCTTATTATTCAATGTATTATTTCTAGATAATAAAATCAGACCAAAAACCTTTGAGTTATACAATATCAAGTCCTTAAAAATTAGACAAAATAATTTAAATAAAATCAGAATTTGTGAATCTAAGAATTTGCACTATTAGTTTTAATGTAAGTTAGAATATGGAATGACAGCATGTACATTCTTCAACTGAACAGCATAAATTCACTATTGTATTTAATAATCCCACAGGTAGGTAGATGTTGAAAGTGTATCAATATGTAACCAGTGTTTCAAAGATTTATGCTTTCTCACATTTACTGCTACATTATTCACTAAAGTTAAGGTATATTGATAAGCTAAGTGTTTGGAAGCACAATAATATATGAATAAAATATAGTTCATAGTCATAATAGAATATAAATATTGTATAGTTTGACAGCCAAACAAATGAACTTGTTAAGTGAGACAAGTCAAGCCAATTAAAACAATCTCCTTAGGATCTCATATGGAGACTATAGGAGCCTTTAAGCTATGATGGGGATATAGCATATATTGGCCAATGATAGAATAATTAACTTAGAAGAAATAAGAAGTTCATCAGATTGTTTGTGTAAGAGTGAATATAGCTAATAACAACATGTTGTATGGTTGAAATTGATTAATATATTTAAGTACTCTAACCACAAAAATTTATAAGAGTATGAGGTTATGAATACAGTGATTTACTTTATTTTCATTCTACAAGTCACTTAAATATAGGAATATTGCTTTTAGATGATACTATGTACAGTTTCCTCTTATCAAATGCATTTTAAAATAAAATGAGTTTCTAATTTTAATCTGGATGTATCTCTAATTTTTATACACAATATACTATATAGAAATAGCTATATGGCTAATTAATTTAGTAATTATTTTTTTATTTGAAAGTCCACAGAATAAATCCTCATAAACTTATTTCAGAAGTCGGAATTTCATTTTCACTAAACTGCTGATTCATTCAAAATTTGACATGAAATGCTAATATGACCTCCAAATCCTATTCAAAGTCTCTCCTTCCTGCTAGAGATATTTTTTACAGTAACATTCTGCCTCATGGAAATAAGTAAAACAAGTCACACTTATATAACACCTTTCCTCCAGAGGGCAAAAAATGTCTCCACAATTATTTCCCATTCTGATGATTCTGAATGTTTTTCTTCCAATATATCCGTTACTTATCACTGGCTTCTCATCTAACTTAGTTATCATCACTTTGAGAATTTTGTTCCTCCTTCTGCCTTCTGACATTTTACAGCATGCCAAAATGTTTCTCCTCCCTTTAACATCTTTCCTCAGCCACATTATGCTTCATTCTCCTGTGTTGCACTGCTTGCTAGAAATAACTTATTATTTTCAGATGTGACCCACTTATTATGAAACTTCTATCAAAAATGGAAGAGAACAATTATAAATGTAATTTCTTGACCATTGCACAGTTAAACAATTTTTTCTTTAGTCTTTTTTTTTCTCATACAACACATAAGTGCAAGATTTTGAATACAAGTAATTTTGAAAACTGATGATTGTTTTAGATAAAATGTTTGGCTACAAATGCAGTATATCATACCAGTCAGATTGCTAAGTATCAAATATTGCCTCTAACACTTAATAGCTATATGTATTTATTTTGTAAATATCACATGTGTTCAATTCATAAAAATATAAAATGTGACTTAACTATATTTTTCCACCAAAGACCCAGAAAAGATTTGGAAGTACAAATATATAGAAAGGACACAGTATCTAAATCAAAGAAACTGTTAGCATCAATATAAATCATAGTACTTAATGATTATAATTAAATAATACAGAAATCATTGAAACTGAATTGATAATCAAATTGATAATTTTTGACAACCTTATATGTAAAGTTTAATATTCACTACTACACTACTACATTTGATTGTTTTTGCAATCATATCTTAACTAAAGTATATTTTGTTATATATATATATACATACGTATATATGTATATATATGAAAAACAGAAACAAAATTGTTTACAAATTTTCTAGTAATATATTTCTAATACCATGAAATTAAGTATTTTCATATTATTTGAAATGACTTTAATTTGTGAGAATCTAAATTTGAAAAAAGTTTTAATAATAAAAAGGAAGAAAAACATTTCACTTTTCATATAGCAAAAAATTGAAAACATGATAATTACTTGGGTATTGGAAAAATTCTTGTATTTTAAATATTTCTATACATTCCATAACATCATATATTAAATCCCACATATATACAATAAGTTTTATTCTAAGTATTCATTTAGTATATAATTTTTCTCACAAAATATCCCTGCTTTATTCATCCTTAAAAATGTTAATTTTTCCAATGTCACAAAATTTAGCCTCACAATATCCAAATTTCAACTTAAAAATTTTAATTCTACAATGATATGTTTCATATGGGAGCTCTCAAGCTACTGTGAAAATCCTCTTTCTAGTATAAGTATGATAGAGTTAACTATTGATGCTATTTAGACCATCATACTGTTCAAAACAAAATTTTCAATTATGAAAGAGTCCACAAAATGACCTAAAAAATTTTAATTGTGGCTCTCAACCATCAAGTTCTCTGGTATCACGATCTAATTGCTCCATAATATGTTCTTTATTTCTCTTTGATTTTATTGGAACTTTCCTCATCAATCTTTTGGAATTCTATAATTATGAATAGAAAACAGCATTATGTAGATACAGATAAGCAAAATAATTATTTGTAACTTGAAAAATATTTTCCAAATTTTGTTATCTACTTGTTCAATGAATTACTGTGCAATGTAACTATGCTATAAATGTTTACACAGCACATGACTTGGTTACAAAGACTAAATTAGTTTTATTTCCCATGATTCATTTTCCAGATTATCATACCATTATATTTTGTCCAATAGTTGCCTTTTTAGTAATTTTTCAAATTCTCTATTGTTGTACTTTGATTAAAAATGGCCATTTGGTTCCCAGTTGGTGGAACTTTTTGAAAAGAATTAGGAGGTCTAGCCTGGTTGGAGGAGGTGTCTCAGTGGGGCTGGGCTTTAATGGTTCAAAAGCCCTTGGAATTCCCAATTTGCTCTCTTTCTGCCTCATGCTTGTAGATCAGAATGTAAGCTCTCAGCTACTGTGCCAGCACTTTGCCTGCCTGCCTGCTGCCATGCTAGCACTATGATGATCACAAACTCTAACTATCTGGAACCATAAGCCCAAATAAACTTTTTCTTTTATAAGTTGCCTTGGTTCTGGTGCTTTGTATTAGCAATAGAAAAATAAATAAGACAGCATTTTATACAGTATAGCTGCTATGCTTTGAGTTTGGATACCTGTTTATTAGACAATCATGTTGATGAACGAATCAGATTTTCTTGTTTTGATACTCAATGCTCACATTATTTATTAACTGGATCTCCATCCTTCCACTCACTGATTCTAGGAAATCCTAGACTATGACCTTTTCTCTTAGGAAAAGTAGAAACATACACATACATCACACATGTAAAAGTATTAAATTTGCTGTATTTTCTAATTGATTAATTTTATTTAAATTTTTTACAATATATTTTGGTAATATTCTTTTCCTTTCTCCAATACCTACCAAATATTCCTCTCCTCTATACCCACCAAGCTTGATGCTCGCTTTCCATCTCTGTGAAACCATCCAGAAAACAAACACACATAAAAAACAAAGCAAGCAAAATTTAAAAAGAACCAATAACAGATAGGCTGACTGCTGAGCTTCATGTCTCCTGATCCTCCAGATCCAATCGTCCCAGTCTCATCCCAAGCTCTGTAGCAGAAAACCTGCTGCTGTCTCCCTTTCCTCTCTGATACCATCCCCAATTGATCTCAAAGACCTCCTTCCTCTAATTTCCCTCCCCCCAACTCATTTCATTATCCCAGTCTCCAATACCAGCATGCATTTACTGGGAATACAGCAGCTCAGCAAGCCAGTGAAAGTGAAACAGGTCAGTCACTTGAAGACCTTCATTACTGCCTTTCCCTCTAAATTCAATTCCCCAGTCTCATCCTTAGAACTGAAACAGAATACCAGCAGCAGCCCTCCTTCATCCCTTGCCCATATGAATCTTCTGTGAACAGAACATGCCCTCCTCAACTACCTCCCTCCAAACATTGCTTTATCCCAGACCCCAACTGCATGAAGCACACCCTGCTAACCCACAGGCCATGCATGTCAGGGAACCAGGTAGCCTGACTGCAGATTTCCATGTCTCCCTCTATTTCCTTATATCTGATCCCTCAGTCTAATCCTCCCCTCTAAAATATAACACTGTCTTCCCTGCACTCTTATCCCCATCTCCTATGGATTCCTCGGATCTTCCTCTTCTACCCTCCCTCCCTGACTCATTGCTTTGTTAGAGCCTCCAACCCCAGCAGGCACCTGCTGCTAACCCAAGAGCCTCTCCTCCTAGGGAGGTAGATAGGCTGACTGTAGATCTTCAGCTCTCCCTCTGTTTTTCCAGATCAAATACCACAGTCTTATCCCCAGCTCTGTAACAGAACATCTGTGGCAGCTTTCCCTGCATTCTTGTTTCCATCTTCTATAGATCCCACAGATTTTCCCCTTGTACCCTCTCTCACCTCTCTTTGCTATGTCTCAGCCCCCAACCCCAACAAATACTCCCTACTAACCCAAGGGCCACACCTGCCAGGCCAACACATAGCCTGAAGGCAGATCTACACTTCTCTGTCTCCTCTCTAGCTCTGTAGCAGAAAACCTTCTGTGGTTCCCTTTTTTCTCCGAACCCATCCCCAAAGGATCACAAAAATCTTCACCTACAACCTTCTTTCCCCACCAACTCATCCTGTTATACCAGCCTCCAACATCAGCAGACATTCCCTGGGAACAAAACAGTTGAGCAGGCCTCAGAAACAGACCCAGAAAAATTCCCTAATAGACAACTCATAGCCATCACACTCTCCTAAAGTCCAGAGAGGAAACAGAAACCATGGAACAAAAGATCCACCCAACAGATAAAAAAATCAGATACTAGCCCCTAGACCTATAATTACCTCAATCCCAGATGCCATGATGCCAGCCCAGAAAAACAATCAATAATAACCAAGATAATATGTCTCCACTAGAGCTCAGTAACCCTTCTAAAATAGGCCTTGAATAATCTAACATAGCTAAAGCCCAATAAAAAGACTTGAAACAGCTTTTATGAAGATGATTTAGGTCAATAAAAAGGAAATGATTAAATCCCTTAAAGAAATTCAGGAAAACACAATCAAACAGTGTAATGAAATAAATAAAACTCTACAGGACATTAAGATGGAAATAGAATCAATGAAGAAACCTGAAACCAAGGGAATTCTGGAATATAAATATTTGAGAATTTTTAAGAGAACTACATAGTCAAGCTTCACCAACAGAACACATGAAATGGAAGAAAAAAATTAGGGTTTGAAGACATAATAGACAAAATGGATACAATGATTGAAAAATATTAAATCTGAAATACTCAGAGAGAAAATATTCAGGAAATCTGTGAAGCTATTAAAATATCAAATCCAAGAATAATACAAGTAGAATAGAAGAAGTCAAAGAAACCCCTCTCAAAGACCAAGAAAAATATTTTTAACAAAATCATAGAAGAAAATTTTCCTAACCTAAAGATGGAGATGCCTATAAAGGTACAATAAGCATACAGAACACCAAATACATTGGAAAAGAAAAGAAAGTCTCCTTTGGAAGATAATAATCAAAACATTAAACATACGGAACAAAGAAAGAATGTTAAAAGCTGCAGGGAAAATAACCAATGAGCATACAAAGGCAGACTTATTAGAATTACACTTGGCTTCACAATAGGAACTCTAAAAGCCAAAAGGACCTGGACAGATGTCCTGCAGACTCTAAGAGATCACAGATGCCATCCTAGACTACTATAACCAGCAAAATTTTAAATCAACATTGTAGTCATAAATTTCTCCAGTCCTGCTCGGCCCCACAGTCTCACAGCTGCTTTTAAAATAATCACTCAGAGGCTTGATATTATTTACAAACTGTATGGTCTATGGCAAGCTTCTTGCTAGCTAGCTCTTATAACTTAATCCATTTCTATTTATCTATAAGTTGACACATGGCCATGCTTCATGGTACTTTCATATCGTGCTTTTCCTGGTGGTGCTGGCATCTCGCTCCAGAATCTGGAGATTCTGCCTTTCTCTTTCCTGTCTCTCTCCTTCGATTTCCTGCCTGCCTCTAAGTTGCCTTGTCATAGGTCAAAGCAACTTATTTATTAACCAATGGGAAAAACATATATTCACAGCATACAGAAAGACATTCCCCCAGCACAACATAGATTGACAAAATAAGATATTCCATGATAAAACCAAATTTAAACATATTTACCTACAAATAAAGCCCCAGAGAAGGTGCTAGAAGGAAAGCATCAAGCTAACATGGTTAACTAAAACCAAGGAAATAAATAATCTCAGACAAGAAAATCAAAGGATAAAGGGAAGCATACACACACACAGACAGACAGAGAGAGAGGGGGGGGGCTACCAACAACTATAACAAAAAATAATAAGAATCAATAATCATTGGTCATTATGATCTCTCAATATCTATGGTCTCAATTCTCTTATTAAAAGACACAAAGAGAATGGATGTAAAAACAGGACCCATTCATCTGCTGCATTCAAAAAACACACTTTGACATCAAGCATAGACATTGTCTCAGGGTAAAGGTTGGAAAAATATGCCCCAAGCAAAGGGACCCAAGAAACATGCTGGTGTAGCCACTTAATATTTAATAAAATGGGCTTCAGATCAAAACTAATCAGAATACATAGGGAAGAAAACTACATAGGCCTCAAATGATAATTCCAGCAATATGCAATTCCAATTTGTAACATCTATGCCCCAAACACAAGGATACCCACTTTTGTATAAGAAACACCACTACAGTTTAAATCACATATTGACCCTTACACACTGATGGTAGGAGAATTCAGTACCCCATTCTCACCAATACATAGGTCATCCACAAAAAATTAAACAAATATATGCCACAGTTAACATAAATTTGAAATCAAATGGACCACCAGATATTTACAGAATATTTCACCCAGACATAAAATAATATGCCTTCTTTGGGCATGCCATTGAATTTTCTCTGAAATTCACCAAAAAAATAGTCTCAATAGATACAAGAAAATTGAAATAACTTCTTGTATCCTATCAGACCGCCATTGATTTAATCTGGATAGCAACAACAACAGAAATCTTACCTTGTAATGGAAATTGTAAAACTCCCAAATGAATAAACAATGTGTCAAGACAGAAATAAAGGACATTGAAGACATTTTATAATTGATTGAAAATGCTTACATAAAAATACCCAAATGTTTAGGACACAAAGAAAGCAGTTCTAAGAGGCAATTTCATAGCACTGAATGTCTACATTAAAAAAAAATAACTGGAAAAAATCTCATACTGGCAACACTTAGCACATCTGAAAGCTCTAATACAAAAGAAATACTCACACCCCAGAGGAGTAGACCACAAAAACAATCAAAATCAGGGCTGAAAATAATAAAACAGAAACAAAGTGCACAATACAAAGAATCAGTGAAATAAAGAATTAATTCTTTGAAAAAAATAAAATCTACAAACCCTTGTCTAAATTAACTAAAAGAAGGAGAGAGAACATTCAAATGAACAAAAGGAAAAATGAAGAAGTCATAACAGCAGACACTAGGAAATCCAGAGAATCATAAGGACATACTTTCAAAAACATACTCTACCAATTTGTAGAGTATTGTAAAATTGTAAAATCTAAAAGAAATGGGTAATTTTCTAGATTAGGTACCACTTACCAAGGTTAAACTATTATCATATAAGCAATTTGCACAATCCCACCCCATAGTCCCTAGTGAAAGAGAAGCAGTCATGGAAAGTCTCCCAACCAACCAAAAAAAAAGCCCAGAGACAGATGATATTAGCACAAAATTCTACCAGACTTTCAAAGAAGAGTTAAAGCCAACACTCCTCAAATTATCCCATGAAATAGAAACAGTAGGAACATTTCGCAATTCTTTTTATGAGGTCACAGTCACTCTGATACAAAAGCCTAATAAAGACCCAACAAAGGAAGAGAATTACACACCAATTTCTGTCATAAACATAAATGTAAAAATACTCAATAAAATACTTGCAAATCAAATCCAAGAACACATCAAAAAGATCACCCAACATGTTCAAATAGACTTCAGTCACACAGATGCAGGGATGGCTCAACATAAGAAAATCAGTCAACGTATCCACCATATAAATAAACTGAAGAAAAAAAACCCAAACACGGTCATTTCATTAGATGCTGAAAACACCTTTGACAAAACTAAAAATCTCTTCATGATAAAAGTCTTGGAGAGATTAGGGATACAAAGGACATATATAAATATAATAAAGGTCATTTGCAAGCTTATAGCCAAAATCAATTTAAATGGAGAGAAATTCAAAGCAATTTCTCTAAAAACAGAAACAAGACAAGGTTGTCCATTTTCAACCATGTTCACTGCAGCTGTATTCATAATAGCCATAAATTGTAAGAATGGATAAAGAAAATGTGGTACATTTAAATAATGGGGTTATAACTTAGACATCAAAAAGATAAAATCATGATTTTTGCAGGGGAATGAATGAAACTCATAATAAATCATCTTGAATGAGTTAACTGAAACCTAGAAAGACACATATATTATGTATTTGCTTATATGTGGATATTAGCTGTGAAGTTCATGATAATTGGGTTCCTCCCCCTTCCTCTATTTCTATTATTCTTAGATTTGGTCTTTGTATAGTGTCCAAGATATCCTGTTTGTTGTTGTTGTTGTTTGTAGATTTTTTTTTTACATTTAACACTTTCATTGACCAAAGGTATCCATTTCTTCTATCTTGACTTCAAAGCCTAAGATTCTCTTGTCATTTGTATGCTGTTGGTGAGGCTAGCCTCTGAGGATCCTGTTTGAGTTCCTAAAATTTTTATTTCTAGATTTTCCTGAGTTTCAGTTTTTTTTCCATTTTTCAGTGAGAGATTTAAGCTTTATTACATCTGAAATACCATTAACCATTTTCATCACCTTGACTTTGATATTTTACAATATATTCTAGAAGAAGAGAGATTTTAGGGAATTGGACTCATCAGCTCATTTATTATCAGATATGATGATGGAACCAGAACCCTGTCAGCCTATGTGGCACTATTGAACTCCATCTGTGAGCTCTCTCAGCAATGAGGATGATATGTTTGTTTGTTTTTTAGATTTTTTAATTTAAAACATTTTTTAAATTCATTTTACATACCAACCACTGATTCCCCTCTTATCCCTCCTTCCACTCCCCACCAGTCTTTCCTCCCAACATCCCCTATTCCCTCCTCCAAAGGTTAGGGGCTCCAATGGGGAATCAGCAAAGTCCAGTACATTAAGTTGAGCACCACACCCCTTCCTTCTGCATCAAGGCAGAACAAGGTGTCTGACCATAGGTAATGGGATTCAGAAAGCCAACTCATGCACCAGGGATAGATCCTGATCCCACTGCCAGGGGGCCCTCAAAAACACCCAGCTACACAACTATCTCCCGTACACAGAGGGTCTAGTCCGGTCTCATGCAGGCTCCACAACTGACATCTAAAGTTCGTGAGTTCCTACGAGCTTGGTTCTGTGGTGATATTGTGTTCCCCAAAATACATTGTGTACCTTAGTAAACTTATCTGGGATCAGAGAACAGAACAGCCACTAGATATAGAGGCCAGAAAATGGTGGCACACACGCCTTTAATCCTATCACTTGGGAGGCAGAGATCCATCCGGGTATCTGTGGGTTTAAAGCCACACTGGAAACAGCCAGGCATGGTGACTCATGCCTTTAATCCTAGGAAGTGAGCCTTTAATCCCAGGAAGTGATGGCAGAAAGGTATATAAGGCATGAAGACCAGAAACTAGAATCTTTTGGCATGGTTAAGCTTTTAGGCTTTTGAGCAGCAGTTTAGCTGAGATTCATTCTGGATGAAGACTCAGAGGCTTCCAGTCTGAGGAAACAGGATCAGCTGAGGAATTGATGGGGTGAGGTGGCTGTGGCTTGTTCTGCTTCTCTGATCTTTCAGCATTCACCCCAATACCTGGCTCCAGTTTTGTTTTTATTCATAAGACCTTCTAACAATTCGTGTTACATGGTTCGCTTATCTCTGTAGATTTCCCCATGATGATCTTGACCCCCTTGCTCATATAATCCCTCTGCCATCTCTTTGAATGCACTCCCAGAGCTCAGCCTGGTGCCTGGCTGTGGATCTTTGCATCTACTTCCATTAGTTACTGGATGAAGGCTCTATGATGACAGGGTATTCACCAATCTGGTTACCTCGGTAGGCCAGTTTAGGTACCCTTGCCACTATTGCTAGTGGTCTAATCTGGGGTCATCCTTGTAGATTCCTGGGAATTTCTCTAGCACCAGATTTCTCCCTGCTCCCATAATGTCTCCTTTGTCGAGATATCTTTTTCTTTCCTCTCCCACTCCATCCCTCCCGCAGCTCGACCATCCAGTTCCCTCATGTTCTCATCCCCCATCCCCTCCCCTCTATTGCACTCCCTTCTTCCACAGTTTACTCATGGAGCTCTCATCTGTTGCCCCTTCCTAAGGCAATCTATGTGTCCCTCTTAGGGTCCTCCTTGTTTCCTAGCTTCCCTGGAGCTGTGGGTTGTAGTCTGGTTACTCTTTGCTTTATATCTAGTATCTACTTATGATTGAGTAAATACCATGTTTGTCTTTCAGTTTCAGTTTTCTTTAGTGACTCTATTTCCACTTTCATGTCTTCTACTGTTTTATTCACTTTCCTCCCTTGTATTTTATAGATTTCTTTAAAGGATTTATATTTTTCCTCTTTTAGGACACTTTTTCATATTGTAAAGGATATGTTAAGCTCTTTATCTTGTGCTTCAGCTCTGTTGTTATTCTCAGAGCCTCCTGTGGTAAGGTTGCTGGGCTCTAATGGAGATGTATTGTCCTGGCTATTATTGACTGTGTTTTTATGTTGGCGTCTTGGAATCCGGGTCTGCGAAGATTATAATTCTAGGTGGTGATTTCCTGTCCTGTCCTTATTGAATGGGTGTTTTTCCCCCCTTGTTTTATATTGTCCTCTATAATCCTTAGCAGGATGCTGTGGCTCTGTGTTCTGTGGTACGCAATTCTTCTGGGATCCTTGTAGGTGTGGCCACATATGGTTCTTGGTAAAAATGTGTTTCTAGATATTGGGAAGCTGACACTTAGGAATGGGGATAGTCTGTGGGAGTGCTGACAGAGTCCATTGGTGGAAGAAAAGTAAGGTGTTCCACTAGGATTTGCTAAGCCCCCGAGGAATGGGGCAGAGAGTGAACCAATGCCACTACAGTCAGTGTGCTACAAAACTGGACATGAGATGAGGGGACTGAATGTGGAGGAGAGGAGGAAGAATAAAGATCTGAAGCTTGCTTACTTGCTTCACTTTCCTAATTGCTTCACTGGCAGGCTTATTTGCTGGGTTCCCAGGGAATGCCTGATGGAGTTAGGGATTTCAATAACAGGATGAGTGGGAAGAAGTTTTGAGGCTGTATTTTTTAATCATTCGAGATGGTGTCAGAGAAGTTGTGGAACAACTTCTGTTCCACAGATTTTCTGTTACTGAGTTAAGGATCAGAGAGGGGCATTTGATTTGGAAGAGAGGAGAAACAAAAGAAGATTTTAAGTTATGTTACCTATTTTCCAGGCCAGGTTGGCCTGAGGGTTCCGAGGAAACTCCTACTGAAGTTGGAAGCTGTAATAAAGAGATATATCAAAGAAAGGAAGATTGAAGGGGAAGATCTTTGTTATCCAGTGGGAATGAGAGCAGGGAGTGAGGAAAGGCTGCAACAGGTGTTGTGCTGCAGAACTGGGAATGAGACCGGTGGATTGGATTTGGAAGGGAGTAGAGAGTTGTGAAGATCAGCAGTTAGGCTACATGCTTCGATGGCTAGAGTGACCTGTGGGTTCCCAAGGATTGCCTGCTAGAGTTTGTGGCTGGGATAATGTGTTGAGTGGTGTGAAGGAAGGTTGGAAGGGCATATCTGTGTGATCCCCTGGAGATGGGAGTAGGAAGGGAGGAGAGGCTATAGCAGGTATTCAGATACAGAGATGGACTGAGATTGGAGAATTGGATATGTATGGGAGGAGGGAGCTTGGAGATCTGCAGTTATCCTACCTGCTCCCTTGGCAGGAGTGGCCACTGGGTTGCTAGGAAATAATAGTTTTAGAAAATAGAAGATATCTAAACTTCTTCCATCTATACTCTCATTATTTCATCTTCTAGGAGGACTAGTACATATACTTTTGAACTTATGTCTACATATTTTTAATGGTTTATTTTCCAAAAGAACATTAGTAACAAACTTTCTATAAATTTTGTTACTTTTTTCCAATGTTCAATAATCAATACAATATTCAAAATTTAGGATCTCATGAGACGATACTTTCAAATTTATAATAGACTCCCATTTAATTGACTCATTATTATGACTGCTTTAAAAAACAATGGGCATGGTGAGGGGCAGTGTTTATGTTTCAAAAAGAGAATGCATACATCTTTTTCTCAGAGAATCCTTTGTTCCAGAGAAATCAAATGAGTAATTAACAAGTCCTCTTTGAGCACTAAATCCAAAAAAAAGCAAAAACAAAACAGAGAGGTGAAGAATAGCATTAAAAGGTATGCAATGTATTTTTGCAGCCTAAAACTAGTTTCAGAAACTGTATAATTTGTAATTTTCTTTACAAATTCTTTGTGGAGTACTCCTGTTAGTAAACATTTTATTGAGTTGTTGTGCAATGTGATTAATTTAATTTGCTACAGCGTTATTATCATCTTGCCTTCCATAGATTTCATAGATACAAGTTTAAGGAGAGATGAGGCTTTAAAAGACTTCTACCTCCAAGTTATTGATACAAAGATGCTTCCTAATACTGTATATCATTTTTCACTTTCCCTAAGAGCTGAGCTAAAAGAAAATACACTGCATACCTATCAGTGCTATTCTCCACCCCGTCATTTCACTGATTTAGTGCCAACATAAGACTTGTTAGTTGTTCATTTGATTTCTCTGGAAGAAAAGCATTCTCTGAGTAGAAGAAGTAGCCATTCCAATTCCTAAAGGAGACAAACATGTCTCCACACAGTAGGTAAAAATGATTTTATGTGATTGTATCACATGAGAACTTCCTATTGTCACAATTTAGGCAGGACACTTAAGAAGCACACCATAAATGATCAGAGAAAAGAATTTACAAACATTGATTAAAAGATTGTAGGGCATTTGATCTAAACAGGAATAAACTTAAGAAGGCCTCCATAGCCACATTTAATGTGTTAATGTGTTAAATGAAAAGAGTATTATTCTAGAAGCTACAAAATTTCAAAATTAGTTTTCTGTGAATGGAACTATAAAGATGCAGATCTCATTTAAGTAGAAGGCAAGGATTTCTAAAAGACTTATAGTTGTTGTCAAAATGAAGAACTTGATTCTAAGTAAATATTTTCTGAATATTTTTATTTGTCTCATTTATGAGTATATAAAGATTCTTACTTTTTCAAACCACATACTTTTCAATTTATTGTTTTAAAACTTCTGTCCAATAAGTATTTATTTCAGATTAATGAATTTATTCAATATAGAAAGGTGCATACATAATGATATAATCTTTTTTCAAAATATAATAACATATTTTTGAGGTTATCAACAATCTGCAGAATATTAAAAGTATATTGAAAAGTCAATCAATACAATACTGTAATTCAGAGGTTTTGTATTTTTTAAAAATACTCATAATTTTTACAATTGAATAAAATCACAGAAAATAGATATTCAATTGTTTAGTATAGCACCGAAATTATTACAATTGTAACTGAAATAAATTCAAATTAATTTAAGAACCTATATATGAATTTATTTGTGGAAGAAAATTTTGTCTCTAGAAACAATAATTTTCTCCACTGGATCCAATATCAAGAATTGTAGAGCACTTTGTCCTTCTTATAAATATTGCTGGGATTTGAAGTGCTGTTCTTTGAGAGCCATTGAGGACATAAGATGAAAATGACCTTTAAATGAGTAATTATAAACATGGTTTCATTACAATCTTCACTTGCTTCTCTTCTTTGAAAGCAATTTTAATATATTTTTCTGATTGCTCCAAAGAGTAAATTTTGAATAAATGTGGGCTTTAACGGTCTTTGGACAGATTTCTATCTAGATTCCATAAATGGGTAAATGAGAGAGGGATACAAACTGATGCAGCAGCTTAAATACAACTGGGGAAAAAAGAAAGAAGCACATTAAAGTTAATTAGAACCAAAAAGCAGCTTTTATCTCCACTTAAATAGATGAAAATATGATTCTAAATTATAACCATTCTCGTTGTAAATTGGCCAAATGTATATCTACTGGGGTATGATTTTTCAGGCTGAGATTTCTACAATATTTAGATAAACAGGTATATTGGGATTTGCAGCTGACTGTGGGCTGTTGCTTCTTTTATCTTTCATCAAAAATGAGAATATCTGTAATCATCACAGTAGGATGCTGGTCTGAGTCTCTTGGATGTCATCCAGCAAAGAACTCTGTGGGTTATGTTTGGATAGCCTCACATGAGGAGAATGGACAATTATTATGGAGTGTCTGGCAGGAGAAAATTCTGATTTTGTAAAACAAAAGATAGGACACACAGAGACTTAAGATTGCACTTTATAGAATAAATTATATTCAGAAAAACCATCTGAATAATTTTAATAATTCATTATTATATAAAAGCAGAACACCTTCAAATACAAACAGAAACTTACAGTGAAGTCACTGAAAAATGCTTTTCAAGTTAGAGGGAAGTCTAGACAAATAAATTGATAAACATTAAGTGACTATATTTCTGCTTAGCACAAAATTCTCATATATGATAGGAAATAGAAAGTCAAAGTAAACTATTGCAACGAATGAAATGAAAAGATGTTTTAAAACATAAAGAAGCTGGGCAGAGGTGGTGCACGCCTTTAATCCCAGCACTCGGGAGGCAGAGCCAGGCAGATCTCTGTGAGTTCGAGGCCAGCCTGGGCTACCAAGTGAGTTCCAGGAAAGGCGCAAAGCTACACAGAGAAACCCTGTCTTGAAACACCCCCCCCCAAAAAAAAGTAAAGAAATAAAGGGAAAGAAGACAAATAAGATATAAATTGTGTGAATAGAGAAAATTATATTTACTTATTTTCCATATCTGGTTTGTATCCACATTGACACCTATTTCTCATAATATATCTGCATTTCTGGATTTATTATTTGATTATACAGTGATGTTGACTATACCCTTCACAAAGAAAATAGGCAAAAATGGCTATATTACAGAACTGTCCAGCTAGACTTCCACAATTTTCTCTAATCACAGCCATAAGCTGTAATTTATATCTGATAAAATGTTTATTTTAATGATCCAACAGAGAAAGCCTGTTGAATAAAACTGAATTATATAGTGTTCAATAACAAACATTTTCTAGAGACTTAGCAACATTGGTTTCTGTTCTGTGGGTGCAGTTAGGACAGAGATGGATAAGTTCTAAAGTACTAGATTTCTTACCCTAGGCAGTTTTCCTATTGTCTTCAATGAGTCTACTTAAAATCACAAAGCACATTTTTTAAGACAGCCTTTCATCCTTTAGTTTCTGCCCTCGATTCTGGGATTTTACTATCTACATTTTTAGCAAAGTATGCCTTACATACAACAATTTGAAAATTTGAAAACGTGTACATATAAATCCCTATACTAACTCTCCTTAGCTCTTTGACTGCAGAAATATCGCTATAAAATTGAAGTAATAGATGTTTTGATGCACTACCATTAATGTTAAAAGTTGAGTAACATAAAATTACTACAATGTATGTTGAAAAAAAATGTGGTTAGTGTATATAGAATATTGCTTTTATTCCTAGGACTATTCTGCATTCACTAACTCACATTACTAAGTTTGCCCTTAGTTTAACACTTATCAAATTCATTAACTTTTTTGAAGACAGTGATAAAGGCAGCACACAGAAACCAGGTGAGTGTGTGTGTATGTGTGTGTGTGTGTGTGTGTGTGTGTGTGTGTGTGTGTGTGTGTGTGTTAGGAGAATTAATAATCATGGCTTCTGGATAATCTTGAATACTCAGTGACTTCAGTTTCTTTATCACTCAAAATTATACAAACCCAAATGGACTCAAAACCTTTTAAAAACCCACTTTTTTTTTGATTAAAGATATTTATTTTAAATCCTGGAGGCAGTTTCTTCTCCCACCTGTCCTCCTATTCCATCTTCCCACCTCCTCTCCCTACCCCATGCACAGTTTGTTTCTGTTCAGAAAGTGGCAGGCCCCCCATGGGTATCAAGAAAACATGGTATATCAAGACGCAGTTTGACTAAGCACCTCCCCTTGTATTAAGGCTGTGCAAGGTGACCCAATATGATGACTAGGTTCCCAAAAGTGAGCCAAAGCTTTAGGGACAGCTCCTGCTCCCATTGTTAGGAGTCCCATAAGTAGACCAAGCTACATAACTGTCATATATATGTAGAGAGCCTAGAGCCATGAAGGTTCCCTGGTTGTTGGTTCCGACTCTGTCAGCTCCTATGAGCACAAGTTTATTAATACTGTGTATTTTCTTGTGATGTCCTTGACCCCTCTGGCTCATACAATCATTCCTCCCTCTCTTCCTTGGCATTGCCAGAGCTTGACTTAATGTTTGGCTGTGAGTTTTTGCATCTTTTTCCATCAATTACTGGATGAAGCCTCTCTGATGACAATTGTGATAGGTACCATCCATGAGTATAGCATATTATTGTTAATCATTATTACATTGACATTATTTTTCTTCAACAATGGTTAGTTCTATCCTAGGTCTCTGAACCATCATTCCTCAGGGTCCTTGCACTCCAGGCAATGTCAGGGGTTGGCCCACTATCATGGAATAGGTCTCAGACAGGACCAGTCATTGGTTGGCCACTCCCACAATTTCTGAGCCAACCTTACACCATCCCATCCCATAGTCAGGATAAACAGTAGGTAGAAAGTTTTGTGGCTAGTTTGGTGTCCTAATCCCTCCACTGGAAGTCTTGCCTGATCACAGAAGATAGTGAGTTCAGTCTAAGTATCCTCTATTGCTGGCATGCTTAGCTGGGGTCATCCTTGTAGATTCTTGGGAATTTTCCTTGAACCAGGTTTCCATCTGACCCCAAAATATCCCCACTTTTCAGTGCTCTTCACCTCCATTCACCTCCAATATGATCCCTCATGTTCCCATCCCCACTCACCCCCAGTGTATTTCCCATTCCCAGGGAGATCTGAGGGTCTCCTCTTGAACCCTCCTTGTTACCTAGCCTCTCTTATTCTGTAGATTGTAACATGGTTGTCACTTTCTTTACAGATGATATCAACTTATAAGTGAGTACCTACCATATTTGTCTTTCTGGATCTGTGTTAACTCCTTTAGGATATTTTTTTCTATCTCTATCCATTTGCCTGCAAATTTCAAGATGTCATTGTTTTTAGCAGCTGAGTAGTATTCCATTGTCTAAATGTACCACATTTTCTTTATCTATTCTTTGGTTGAGGGACATCTAGGTTGTTTCCGGGTTCATGTTACTACAAATAAATCTTCCATGAATACAATTGACCAAGGGTCCTTGTGGTATGATTGAGGAACCTTTGGATATATACCCAAGTAGTATAGCTGGGACTTGGGGTATATCAGTTCCCAATTTTCTGAGAAACTGCCATATTGATTTCCAAAGTAGCTGTACAAGTTTTCACTCCCACCAACAATGGAAGAGTAACCCCTTTGCTCCACATCCTTGACAGCATGAGCTGTCACTTGTGTTTTTTATCTTAGCTACTATGACAGGTATAAGATAGAATCTGAGTCAATTTGATTTGTGTTTCCCTGATGGCTAAGGATGTTGAACATGTAAGTATTTCTTGGCCATTTGAGATTCTTATGTTTAGAATTCTGTTTAGATCTGTACCTCATTTTTAATTGGATTATTTGGAGTTTTTTATGGATAGTTTCTTGAGTTCTTTATATATATCGGAACTCAGACCTCTGTCAGATGTAGAGCTGGTGAAGATCTTTTCACATTCTTGGGCTGTGGATGTCTTTTACTTTGGATAAGCTTTACAGTTTCATGAAGTCCCATTTATTAATTGTCATTCTTAGTGTCTGTGCTATGGGTATTCTATTAAGGATGTTGTCTCTTGTGCCAATGCATTGAAGGTTATTTCCCACTTTCTCTTCTATCAGGTTCAGTATAACTAGATTTAGGTTAAGGTATTTTATCCACTTAACTTGAGTTCTATGCTGGGTGATAGATATGGATCTATTTGCATTATTCTACATGCAAATCCAGTTATGCCAGCACCATTTGTTGAAGATGCTTTCTTTTTTTCATTGTATAATTTTGGCTTCTTTGACAAAAATCATGTGTCCATAGGTGTGCTGATTTATATTCAGATCTTCATTTTGGTTCCATTGATCATTGCTGTTTTTATTACTATTGCTCTCTAGTAGAGCTTGAAAACAGGGATTGTAATACCTCTGGATACTCTTTGATTTTATAGGATTGATTTAGTTGCCGGGTTATTTGTTTTTCCATATGTAGTTAAGTACTGTTCTTTCAAGTTCTGTAAAGAATTGAGTTGGAATTTAATGGGGATTGCACTAAATCTGTAGATTAAATTAAATGAAACCTGTAAAATTGCCGTTTTTACTATGTTAATCCTACCTACACATGATCACTGGAGATTTTCTGTCTTCTGATATTTTCTCCAATTTTTTTCTTCAAAGGCTTGAAGTTCTTATTATGCAGGCCATTTACTTGATTGGTTGTAGCTAACCCAAGATACATTATATTTTTATTGGCTATGTTGAATGTTGTTCTTTTCCTGATTTATTTTTTACCCCATTTGTCATTCATGTAAAAGAAAGCTACTGACTTTTTGAGTTAATCTTGTATCCAGTCACTTGACTAAAGGTGTTTATCAGCTGTAGAAGTTCCCTGGTAGAGTTTTGGGGGTTGCTTATGTATACTGCTAAATCATCTTCAAATAATGATACTTTGACTTCTTCCTTCCTAATTTGTGTCTGAGGTCAGGCAGTGGTGGCACACACCTTTAATCCTATCACTTGGGAGGCAGAGACACATCAGGATCTCTGTGATTTCAAAGTCACACCGGGCTACATGAGAGAAACAGAACCAGGCAGTGGTGACACACAACTTTAATTTCAGGAAGTAATATGGCATGACACCGAAAGGTATATAAGGTGTGAGGAAACAGGAACTCACTCACTTTAGACTGAGGATTTCATAGAGGTAAGCTAGTAGCTGGCTGTTCTTCTTCTCTGATCTTTCAGGTTTCACCCTGATATCTGGGTCTGTTTTTATTATTATTATTATTATTATTATTATTATTATTATAAGACCATTTAAGATTCAAACAACATCTGGAACAACTACATGATAGGATAATTAATATTAATGGGATAGATGTAATGTCAATTATAAATATTAATTTGACCACTTCTGTTTTATCATTAAAAAGTTGGTCAAAGTGAGTGCCAAGATAAAAATTTTAGAAAAACTATTTAAAATAGATCATAGAGAAATATAGGCCCAGACAGAGGAATTTAAAGATGAACCACCAGTCTCAGCATTGTTATACAAATTAACAGCCCAAAGCTTTCAAAAAGCAAGCTTAATCTATCCAGTAACCATACATGAACTGCCAAATGCTCAAGGCTGTGTACAAGCTAATTGGACTCCAGAGAAAATGTTAGATTTGAGGAGAATCAAAGAAGAGTCACATGGTATGCATTCTCCATTCATGAAGCAAATGTTAAACTCATGGTTAACTTGTAATTGAATTGTCCCTCAAGACTGGAAAGATATGGTTACAGTGATATTAGAGGCTCATCCACAGTTACAATGGAGGACCTGGTGGAAAGATGAGGCTGGAGGTATAGAAATTTCCCAAGATAAACTTATTGGAGAAGGATATTATGCTAATATACAAAGACAATTTTTATATGATGACTACACCCTAATTTTATTCCAAGTGACAGGTTTGAATGATTGGGACAGAATTGAAGGAGTAGGAAAGAAAATTGAATCATTTACAAAAGTTATATGGGGCCTAAAAGAAACCTTCACTGATTTCTTACAGAGGCTGTCTTCAGCAGTAAATAGAATGATACCAAATTCAGAAGTTAGATTGATAATAATTGAATCTCTGGCTTTTGACAATGTTAATGCACAACACAAAAGGGTGATTAGGCTGTTAAAGGCAAGATCAGCAACCTTGGAGGAATGTATCTGAGATATAATTAATATTTAATCTTATGGCCATAATGATACTTGGATAGGAAAGGTGATTTCCAGAGGTTTGAAGAAAAATAGTAATGTCAGGTGTTTCAATTGTGGTAAACAATGTCACCTAAAAAGGAACTATAAACAGGGCATTCCTAGAAACACTGTTTTTCCAAGGAACAATGGCAACAGAAGGCCCCTCCCTTCTGGAATATGCACAAGGTGTGGTAAAGGCAAACATTGGACTAACAAATGTAGATCAACAAGGGACCAGACAAGGTAATCCTTTGCATTTACCATTGGGAAACTGGCTGAGGGGCCTCTGTCAGGCCCCCATGACAAAATCAGTTCACTCCTTTCCTTGCCATCATAGAAGAAATCCCTTCTCAGAGCAATTAAAGAACCTAATGCCTATTAAAAAAAATACTGCTTGGGCTGGAGAGATGGCTCAGAGGTTAAGAGCACTGACTGCTCTTCCAGAGGTCCTGAGTTCAATTCCCAGCAACCACATGGTGGCTCACAACCATCTGTAATGAGATCTGGTGCCCTCTTCTGGTCATACATGCTGTATACAAAATAAATAAATCTTTAAAAAAAAAAAAAAGAAAACTTACTAAAAAAAAAAAAAATACTGCCACGGTTGATAGAATAGCTATAGAAGAGACAACAAACAATTGAAGAGATACCATAAATCAAAATTGATAAAAATTAGAAAGGGAACCTCCCCAAAGTTAAGGTTGGGAAAGGGTATTGTTTTGGTCTTTCAGGATAATGAAGGCTAAGGAATCTGAGCAATGGAAACCTGGATATGTTCTACATTGGGGAAGGGGTTTTCCTTTTGTTTCTGCAGGAGAAGAAAAGCTATGGATACCAACAAAATTAATAAAAATTCGATTCGAACAGGAAAAACCCCTTGATGAGGAGAAGTAAAAGATCATCCACCAATGTGACATCTCTACAAGTTATAAGAAAAATTTAACAATCAAAGGTTGGGGTAGGGTTCTGTTTTTGTCTTTCCAGGATAATGGAAAAACCCATCTTCCAAAAATCATAAGGCCTTGGATATCCAGATGTTTACAGCAGAAAGAAAGAATCTATTGGTACCAAACTACACACAGTAAAATCTCACTATCTAACATCTATCTGTCTATCAATCTAGTAAAGTTGTGGTTCCAATTCAATTATAAGCCAAGCTGGCTTTGGAGATGGAACTGGCTCACTCCTTCACTAAACCCAAGCATATTGCTAAAAGAAAAGTTTGAGAGATTCTTCAGTCCCATATCAGAAGAGTCCTCTGGTGTGGAACAGAAGGAAACCAATAAAAAGGGACCATTGTCTTCAAGATTCTAATTCTCTCCATGCTTACTCTTGATTTCTCAGAATCCTTTCTTACATGCTATGTCCTCTTTAAATCCAAACCTTCCATTTTGATAACAAATAAGTTTTTCCAATAGCAATCTCGGAAGTCTCCAGAAGGAAGATGGGGCCCCAACAACAACAACTCTACCCAATCCAGAATGATGCCATGGTAATCATCATCATACTACACTTCTTTAGAAAAAGTCATGTAGAAGTCTACTGGTATAGAAGCTTCCTAAAGATATACTAAAGGAAAATATTTTTAATTAAATAATTTTGTTGATTCATCCATAAACTTGTCATATTCACAGTTCTTTATTCTGTTTGAAAAACGTCCCATTTGCTTTTGGGATACCATCTTACAACGACTCCAATTTACTACACTTCTTGCCAGAATTTCAGACAATCTTACCCATTACTCTAAGACTTGCTGCAGAACCTACAGTTAGTCCAACTGAGATTTAACTATCTGAGTTTTCTCACAGTACCTAACAGAGATAACATCACCCCCTAAACAGCAGGAAGCAATTCTAAGAAACCAACACCCCTTCTTCCTTAGATTTCAGAATTCTCATTGTTATGGATGATGGTTATAGGGTTGGGGGTGGAAGAAAATATTAGACTCAGTATTCCAAAAAAAAGGGAAAAGAAGAAATGGAATGGATATGTATAAGATATTATGGTAGATTATTGTATATACTAGTAAACAAATTTAGTAAATAGCAGCCTTAGATAATTTGCACTGTAATTTGCACTGTTATGGATCCCTATATGTTGATACAAATGTAAACTATTTTTATATTCCTGTTTAAGAAAATTTGTATATTGATACCAATACAGAACTATATTTGTTATAATGTACATATATTTCTACTCTTATTTGAAATATTTGTATATTGATACAAACATAAATTTATATCTGTCATACTTTATGTACATTCTATTTCTGTTTAGGATATTCAGTATATTGATATATATTTAAGATTATTGTTATATGGCATATTACACTATATATTCTTACCTCTGTTATAAATATCTTGTGTATTGTCACAATTTTGAAGTGATCATTCTGTACCATACATTTGTTTATAGACTGTATACCTTGTTTACATGAAGCCTTGGTCCTTAGGTTATTTCGGTAGATAAGACTTACAGATTTATAGTCATCTCTGCTTGTCATCTCTATAGTTATGTTAGTTAGGTTATCCAGATTTACAGATACATAGGTCAGATGGACAGGTAATCTTCAAACACTTCATAGACCTAGAGAATATGGCATTTAAATAACTTAGAATTCTATTGACGTGAAACACAATTGCTCCTAGCAGCACCAATTGGATCCGAAGAGAATGTTGGGCTTCTAAGACATTTCCAGTTGGATGTTTGTCTTCTTGGCACAAGATGGCCTACTGGGCAAAGAACTGCCCTTGCCTCGATTGCTGACAGTACAAATGCAAGGCTGTCCTTTCTGGACAAGCGGGACACAAGGAAAGTGACCACTGTACTCTGCCAAGACAGGATAAGATGGTCTTTCAGAATTCCTGCTTCTGAAAATGGTCTGTCAGATACTCTAGGCCTGTAGCCAATCTGAATTCACCAACAATGCTGAGAAACATTAGGTGACTATCCAGGCTGTCAGCTGTCTCGGTCTACTCTTGCAAGATGCCCGAAAGTTGCTTGCATCCATCTACCATTTCTCAGGTACCATTATATTCCTTCTCAGGTCTTTGATGGGATTGAAGACTAGCAGTTATAGTTACAACTTAGTATATATATATATATATATATATATATATATATATATATATATATATA
>CABHPH010119765.1:0-20287 GCA_902168325.1 Peromyscus nudipes
TTTTTTTTTTTTCCTAAGTTTTGGTGCCAGGGATCAAACTTAATACAGTTCTTAATGTAAGTGTCTAATGTAAAATGTTATGAGCAATTCTTCACTTTAGAAAATGTAATATTTGATTAAATATGAGTTTATGTATGCTGAGTCATGTCATATTAACATGCTAGTGTTAAATTTCTGTATATTAAAACTGAACAAATTCCTTTTCCACTTTGAGGCATGGTCAAGCTCTCAAGGTCAGGCTAGCAACAGAGTGAGTACACCACTGAGACTGGATGCAGACTGGGTAGAAGGCTGAGGGTGACCTTGAAATTCTGCTCTTCCTGCCTCTATCTCCTTAGTGCTAGGATTACAGGTGTGGACCACCAGGCCAGGTTTGTAGTGCTGGAGACTGAACTAAGGGCTGCTTACAAACCACAGAAAACTACCAACTGAAGCACACTGTCCCTGCTGCAGCATCTCAGTGTTTGTTCATGGCAGACACATCCACGAAAGGTGTGAGGTAATATATCCATTGCTTTTTCCAATCAACAACACTTTACAGTTTCTCTTTTGAAGCTGTGTAATTGGAAACAGAAATGAAAGAACACACACACAAAGAACAGAAAAACACATGGAACCAGAACAGGAGAACAAAGGGAGCTCGTAGGAGAGGGAGGAGGGCGGTGTGTGCAGGGGATATGCTCAAAGCATCACAAAGCATCATGTGTAATGGGTAGCCATTCCAGCTTTGATCTGGAAGTTCCAACCCCCATTGAGGCTTCGGCAACAGTCACACCTACAAGGCAGGGTGAAGGGAGGAGCCTGGAGACCAGAGAGCCGGATAGGCCAGCTCGCACTCTCACTCTCTGTTCCTGGGCTTTGGACGGTGGAGGTTGACCAAGCAGAGCTCCAGAGAACACCGCTGGACTGCGATACACCTTCCCCAGACCCTGCGACCTACCTATCCCTTCATTTGTAAGTTACCCATTCAATAAATCTTCCTTTTAACTACATAGAGTGGCCTTAATAATTTCACCAATAATCATGCATTATACAGTTCCATGAAAACGGCCAAAACTGAACCACAGAACCCGGCACAGTAGTCAAAAGCACACACTCCAGAGTGCGTGGGTTGGAACTGGTTCCAGTCATTCTCTAGCTTAATCATATCTTGGGCAAATTACTATTATTTCAAAACTAAGTAAAGATTTATTCTCATTTTTAATTATACAGATGTGTGTCTGTATGGCTAAGTGTGCACATGTGCAGGTATCCACGGATGCCTGGAACTGGAGTTACAAGTAGGTGCATGCTGCATGGGATGGGTGTGGGGAACCAAACTCGGGTCTTCTGCAAGAGGAGTGTCTGTTTAAAGAGCTGTTATCAAAGGAGCTATTGAGTGCACAGAGGACTGATCTCTGGGTACTTGCTACTAATATTATTATCCAAGTTGCACCCCTAATTCCAGCAGGAAGGTCTTTATAGCTCATATTTCAGTTTTTACTTCACAAGTCATTTTTATTTCTTATTCTCAAAGAAATGTCATTTTGAGCAAAAAAGTGTTTTTCTCACTAGAGGAATGTTACCTTCCAAGTTTTTGCCCTTCTCCACTAAAAGCCTTAAATCGCAATCTGGGTTTTATGTACTCTTGGTCTTGATGATCTTCCATATCCAGATTCACTTGGCTGCCATGGACCAGTCGCTGAAGCTCCAGGGGAATCTCTCTTAAAAGGAGGGAGAGAAGGTTTTAGTTAAGATTGCTAAAAAGTACACTACTCCACTGAGGTGACTATATTAAATCACGAGCTACATGCTAACAAAAATTTCCATGGTGATGTTGGGGTCCACACAGATTATTCTTTCTTTCTTCAAGTTACATCACACTTTTTTAAGTCTGATACTTTACTTTAAATGTATGAGTGTTTTGTCTGCACCATGTGCCCTTGGAGAATAAATATGGCCCTGTGACTGGAGTTACACATGGTTGTAAAGCACCATGTGAATGCTGGTCCCCTGAAAAAGCAGCCAGTGCTGAGCCATGTCATCTAGCTAGTTACACTGTTCTTTAGTGATTCTTAACACAGAAATGTTTTGGATGTCACAACGACCTTTGAGTATCTTTAGAAAGTCAAATTATAAGACAGCAATTGATATTTAAATTGGCACAAGAGAATTCTTATATGAGTTAAAAGTTAATTCAAATACTTTTGTTTGTTTCTTGAAATAGGGTCTCACATTGTGGCTCAGACTAGGCTGGAATGCTGTATATAGATCAGGCTAGTTGCAAACTCACAGCAGTCCTCCTGCTTTAGACTCTCAAGTACTGGGAGTCTGCACGTGTTTATTTCTAACAATAAATTAGAAGTTGTATAAACTGATGCCAAGGTGTTTCAGTGTCAGATGACTGGTGACATTCCATGTTTCAGCATGAGGGGCGGGGCTGTGAGGCACGGCCATGGCGGAGTTATCTTTTTTAAATTAAAAATTGTTTTAGGTCACAGAAGAACAGGTGAGTGACCTGGCTGCCAGCTAAACTGCCTCACTCCCTAGATTCTGTTCCCAAAGACCCATCCCACATCCCACACCCTTCCAGCTCATTGCCTTTCCCACTTCCAGGCCCTGTCCCTAACCCCACCCAGCAGACTCCCTCTGCTTATGCACAGGCCATACCAGTCAGAAGAACAGAGCCCCCCTGTTGCAACAAAAGCCAAGCTAGCCACCAGAAGGTCAGCCCTCAACTTTGCCAGAGACGCCCTACTAGATCAGAGGTCACACCAGCCACAAGAAATCCAGGCCACAAAGACCAGAAGACCAAAGAGGAACGGAATACAAGAGATGGAAGAGAGACTCTCAGGCACAGAAAATACAATAGAATAGATTCATCAGTTGAAGAAAATGTTATATCTAAAACACTAATGCCAAACATCCAGGAAATCTGGGACACTATGAAAAGATCAAACCTGAGAATAACAGTAACAGAAAGAGAAGAATCCCAGCTTGAAAACCCAGAAGATATATTTAACAAAACCATAGAAGAAAATTTTCCTAACCTAAAGAAGGACATGCTTATAAAGGTACAAGAAGCATACAAATAGATTTGATCAGAAAAAAAAGTCCCCTTGCCACATAATAATCAAAACACTAAACATACAGAATACAGAATATTAAAAGCTGCAAAGGAAAAAGACCAAGTAATAAATAAACACAGACCTATTAGAATTATACTGGACTTCTCAATGGAGACTCTAAAATCCAGAAGGGCCTGAACAGATGTCCTGCGGACTCTAAGGGACTATGGATGCCAGCCCAGACTAATAGGGCCAGTAAAACTTTCAATCACTATAGATGGAGAAACCAAGATATTTCATGACAAAGCCAAATTTAAACAATATCTATCCACAAATCCATCCCTACAGAAGGTACTAGAAGGAAAAGTCCAACCCAAGGAAGTTAATTACAACTACAAATGCACAGGCAATAAATAATTTCACATCAGCAAAACCCCCAAACAGGGAAACACACATGCACAGTACTACTACTACCACCACCGCCAACAAAATAACAGGAACTAACAATCACTGGTCTTTAATATCTCCCAATATCAATGGGCTCAATTCCCCAATAAAGACACAGGCTAACAGAATGGACACAAAAACAGGATCCATTCTGCTGCTGCATACAAGAAACACGCTTTAACATCAAATACCGACATCACCTCAGGGTAAAGGGCCAGAAAAAGATTTTCCAAGCAAATGAACCAAAGAAGCAAGATAGTGTAGCCCTTCTAATATCTAATAAAATAAATTTCAAACCAAAATTAATCAAAGGAGATGGAGAAGGATATTTCATACTCATCAAAGGAAAAATCCATCAAGATGATGCTTCAATTCTTAATATCTATGTCCCAAATGCAAGTCACCCATATCTGTAAAAGAATTACTACTAAAGCTTAAAACACATTGAACCTCACACATTAATCATGGGAGACATCAATATCCCACTCTCACTAATGGACAGGATATCCAGAGAGAAACTAAACAAAGAAATAATGGAGCCAACAGACCTATGATTCAAATGGACCAAACAGATACCTGCAGAACATTTCATGCAAACACAAAAGAATATACCTTCTTCTCAGCACCTCATGGAACATTCTTTAAAAGGTACTACATATTTGGTCACAAAACAAGTCTCAAAAGACACAAGAAAATTGAAATAAGCCCCTGTATTCTATAAATCAAGATTGGATAAACAATTTAAATAGACCTATAGCCCCTAAGGAAATAGAAGTAGTCCTTACAAGTCTCTGACCAAAAAAGGCCCAGGGCCAAACAGTTTTAGCACAGAATTCTACCAGACTTCTAAAGAAGAGCTAATATTGCTCAAATTATTACCCAAAATCGAAACAAAAGGAACATCACCAAATTCATTTTATGAAGTCGCAGTCACCCTGATAACCAAGCCACTCAAAGATTCAACAAAGAAAGAGAATTACAGACCAATTTTCCTCATGAATATTGATGCAAAAATACTCAATAAAATACGTATAAACACAATCCAAGAACACATCAAAAAGATCATCCACCATGATCAAGTAGGCTTGATGCAGGGATGGTTCAATATATGAAAATCTGTCAATGTAATCCACCATATAAACAAGCTGAAAGGAAAAAAAAACCCCCACACACATGATCATCTTACAGGATGCTGAAAAAGCCTGTGACAAAATCCAACACTCCATCATGATAAAAGTCTTGGAGAGATTAGGGATACAGGGTACACACCTAAACATAAAAAAGGCAATTTACAGCAAGCCTGTAGCCAACATCAAATTAAATGGAAACTCAAAGCAATTCCACTAAAATCAGGAACAAGACAAGGTAGTCCACTCTCTCAATGTATATTCAATATAGTATTTGAAGTTGTAGCTAGAGCAATAAGACAATTAAAGGAGATCAAGGAGATAAAAATTGGAATGGAGTAAGTCAAAGTATTGCTATTTGTAGATGATATGATGGTATACATAAGTGACCCCAAAATTTCTACCAGGGAGCTCCTACAGCTGATAAACACCTTTAGTGAAGAGGCTGGACACAAGATTAACTTAAAAAAAAAATCAGTAGCACTCTTATATACAAATATCAAATGGACTGAGAAAGAAATCAGGGAAAACAACACTCTTCACAATAGCCAGAAATAATATAAACTATCTTGGGGTAACTCTAACCAAGCAAGTGAAAGACCTGTATGATGAAAACTTCAAGTCTTTGAAGTAGGAAATTGAAGAAGATATCAGAAGGTAGAAAGATCTTCCACACTCATGGATCGGTAGGATTAGCATAGTAAAAATGGTCATCTTACCAAAAGCAATCTACAGATTCAACACAATCCCCATTAAAATCCTAACACAATTCTTTACCGACTTTGAAAGAACAATACTCAACTTTGTATGGAAAAACAAAAAAAACTAGGATAGCTGAAACTATTCTACACAATACATGAACTTCTGGAGGTATCATCATCTCTGATTTCAAACTGTACTACAGAGCAATGGTAATAAAAACAGCATGGCACTGGCATGAAAGCAGACACACTGACCAATGCAATCAAATCAAAGATCCAGATGTAAATCCACATACCTATGGATATCTGACTTTTGATAAAGAAGCCATATGTAACAGAAAAAAGACAGCATCTTCAACAAAGGGTGCTGGTCTAACTAGATGTCAGCATTGTGTACACTGGCACAGGAGACAGCTTCCTGAACAGAACACCAATAGCGTAGGTAAGGCACTAAGGTCAACAATTGATAAATGGAACTTCATGAAACTGAAAAGTTTCTGTAACGCAAAGGACACCATCAATAGGACAAAAAGGCAGCCTACAGAATGGAAGAAGATTTTCACCAATTCCATATCTGACTGAGGGATTTTCTCCAAAATATATAAAAAACTCAAGAAACTAGACATGAACTAAATAATCCAATTAAAAAATGGGGTACAGATCTAAACAGAATTCTCAACAGACTAAACTCAAATAGCCAAGAAACACTTAAAGAAATGTTCAACATCCTTAGCCATCAGAGAAATGTAAATCAAAACGACTGAGATTATCTTACACCTGTTAGGATAGCTAAGATAAAAAACATAAGTGACAGCTCATAGTGTCGAGGATCTGGAGCAAGCACTCGCCCCCACTGCTGATAGAGTGTAAACCTGCACAGCCACTTTGGGGATCAATATGGTGGTTTCTTAGAAAACTGGGAATTGAGCTACCTCAGGACTCAGCCATACCACTCCTGGGCATATAACCAAAAGACACCCCATCCTATCACAAGGGCACTTGCTTACCTATGTTCATAGCAGCTTTACTCATAATTGCCAGAAACTGCAAACAACAGAATGTTTTAGATGTTCCCCAAGCGAAGAATGAATAAAGAAACTTTATTCATGTGGTACATTTACACAATGGAGTATTACTCATCTGCTACAAACAATGACATTATGAAATTTGCAGGCAAATGGATGGAACTGAAAGACAATCATGGTACGTACTCACAAGTGGATATTAGCTGTAAAGTAAAGGGTAACCATGCTATAATCCCTAGACCCAGAGAGGCTAAGTAACAAGGAGGGCTCAAGAGGGGACGCAAGGATCTCCCTGAGGAGAAATAGGACAGATTTTGCTGGTGGACTGGGGACCAGTGGGAGTTCAGAACAGGAGGATTAACTGTGGGGAGGGGATACTGGGAGAAATCAGTGGAATTGGGGAACATTTTGGCAGTGAGATGGAAACCTAGTGAAATGGAAACCCCATGCAATCTACGAGAGTAACCCTAGCAAAGACTCTTAGTAATGGGGGACACGGAGCCTGAACCAGCCATCTTCTGCAACCAGGCAAGGCCTCAAGTGGCGGGATTGAGACACCAACCCAGCCACAAAAAAACTTCAATCTACAGCTTGTCCTGCCTGCAGAGTATACTGGGATCAGAACCTAGCAGAACTGTCATCAAACAACCATGAGACATCATCAAACAACTGAATGGGGGCAGATACAAAGTCCTACAGCCAACATTAGGCACAGTCCGGGGAGTCCTTTGGGGGAGGGGAAGGAAGGATAGCAGGAACCAGAGGGGTGAGGGACACCAAGAGAACATGGCCCACAGAATCAATTGACCAGGACTCATGGTGCCTCACTGAGCTCACAGGGAGCCTGTATGGGTCTGATCTAGTTCCCCTGCATACATGTTATGGCTGAGTAGCTTGTGTCATTGTAAGACTACTAACAGTGGGAGCAGCAACTAACAGTTGCTGACTCTTTTGCCTACTTATGGGACCCTTTTCCTCCTACTGGGTTGCCTTGTCCAGTCTTGATGCGATGGTATGTGCCTGGTCTTATTGTGGCATATTATGCCATGTTGGTTGATGTCCCTGGGAGGCCTGCTATTTTCTGAGGAGAGACTGTGTTGGTGTGGATCTGGGGAAGAGGGGAGAGGGTGGAGGAGACTAGTGGGAGAGAAGAGAGTGGAAACTGTGGTTGGGATGTAATATATAAGAGAGTAATAAAATAAAATAAATGTTTTAGGTTAGTATAGAAAGTAACAGATTTCACTATGGAGAAAGAAAGCAGCGGGAAATTTAATGTTGGAGTCAGGCTTTGTGCAAGGAGATAAGGAGAAGGGAATAAAGGGAGTGGTACCCTCAGGGAAACCCCACCCAGCTAATCCTGCAGCCTGTGAAGAGAAAAGTCCTACAGGATCACCTGTTCCTAATGAGCAACAACAAATCAAAACTTATGCACATGTAATTCAAGGAAGGAGCCAGATTCCATCCCAGGCAGGCAGCAAAATCTGGCAGCTTTGGCCACAGGGTTCTAGCTTTACAGTTGTAAAGGATACAGGAGAACAGGGTTTAAGAGGAGTTGCTGAGCCGGGTGGTGGTGGCACATGCCTTTAAGCCCAGCACTTGGGAGGCAGAGCCAGGAGGATCTCTGTGAGTTCAAGACCAGCCTGGTCTACAGAGCGAGATCCAGGACAGGCACCAAAACTAAACAAGAGAAATGCTGTCTCACAAAAAAAAAAAAAAAAAAAAAAAAAAAAAAAAAACCAAAACAAAAAACAAAACAAAACAAACAAAAAAAAAAAAAAACAAAAAAAAAAAAAAAAAGAGGAGTGGCTGAGGACAGGTGTGTGGCAGGGGTGTCCCCACATGGAGACCCAGAGAGGCCAACTGGTGAAGCTGTGAAAGTGAAGCTTAGATTATTTTGGAGATTCCAAGATGTTGGAGATGCCAAAACCATGGGATATCTGCCAAAGAGAGCTTTAGACAGGGAGAGGAATGAGCCTAAGAGAGAGAAGTGTGTTGTAGTCAACAACACTGGAAGGATTCAAATCTGAATACTCAGTCCCCAGTTGGTAGAACTTTTGAGAAGGATCGGAATTAATGGCTTTGGAGGAGGTACGTCACTGGGGGTGGGCCCCGAGGTTTTAAAGCTCACACCATTCCTAGCTGGCTCTCCGCCTCATGCCTGTGGATCAGACGTAAGTTCTCAGCTACTGCTTGAGTGGTTGCTATGCCTGCTTGCCTACAGCCATGCTTTCAGTCATAATGATTATGGGCTCACCCTCTGAAACTGTATACTCCCATTACATGCTTCCTTTTATAAGTTGCCCTGGTCATGGTACCTTGACAACAGTAAGCAGGACAGAGGCTTAATGGATAGGCAGATAGAGCTATTCCATTTATTAACATATTTCTTCTTGGAGCAAAGCCCATAGTGTCATCACATTTAAAAGGGTACAATCATCCAATGTCCTTTCTCCACAAAGACCCACCTCCCCAAAGTCACTTATGGAATATGTCATAGCAACCAATTCTTGAAAGCTAGTAGTGTATACAGAACAGTTAAAAGAGAAACAGGGCCTGGGGAGACAAGCTACTTGGTCAAATAGTTGCCACACAAGCATGACGACATGAGCTCAATCTCAAGAGAACCCGTGTACCAAGGTTGGATGTGGTGCTATGTGCTGGTATTCCAGCAGTGGGCCACAGATCCCTGGGGTTCAGTGACCAGCCAGCCTAGCCTATTTGATAAGTTCTAGGCAAGTGAGAGAATACCACTGAGATTGACCTATGACCTCCACATGCACATGTACATATATGCAGTAACAGGAACATGCATGGACATACTCAAAATAGTTCCATTCAACATAATAAAGAGAACACATATAATTCATCTTACCCTCTCTTAACAGATTCCAAAAACTGAGCATTTGTTGGGTCATTGTAAGGTCTCAATTCTCCATCATCCAAACTAAAACCATTGCTCCACAGCTTCAGCAAAACTTGAACCTTTTGGAGACAGGGGAAAAAAAAAAAAAAAAGAATTCATCTCCAAACAATTTTAAGTTTCAATGTTGTCTCTCCCAACTTACTACCTGATTAATTTACCTTAATATACAGAGATATTTGTTTTAGTCAAAGCTCAACATGTGTGTCCATGTGTTTACTTAGCAGGTTTATTTTCAGGTTTATTTTTAGCTTAAAACACTGAAAATAGCTGCAAATATCAAAGTCCCATGGGTGGAGGCTGGCTCTGAGCAATCACTCAGAGCTCACTAAGGAAACAGAAGCATCGAGAAGACAGACTCCATTTGGTACCTGTGATTCAGACCTTTCACCCACACTCTAAATCTCTCTAGTTCTACAGCTTAAACATTCACACCGAGGGGCAAGGGAGACCTTCTAAGGTACTGTTAATATCTAAAATAAGTCTGTAATTTTAATATTTTCAAATGCAACAGAAATAATGATTTCAAATATTTTTATAATTTAATTTATGTTGTATTATAAAAATTACAATTTTAAAGAAAAAATTTTAAGAATTATACATTCTGCTGGGCAGTGGTAGCATACGCCTTTAATCCCAGCATTCAAGAGGGAGAGGTAGGCAGATTTCTGCGAGTCTGAGGCCAGTCTGGTCTACAGTGTGAGTTCCAGGACTACCAGGGCTACACAGAGAAACCGTGTCTCGAAAAAAACCTAAAAATTACACATTCTAATATAGCAGTAGAAATATTGCGACTGAAACCATACAGGTTCTTTAACTCATACTTCAAAAACTAATAAGAGAGACTGTATTTATAGTGTCAACTATTAATTCAGAAAGGGGAGAAAATTATGAACTAGATGTGAATGCTTGAACATTTTGATGACTATACCTACATCTTGCAGCTGATTTTCTCCATAGATGTACTCTGAACGCTTACAGAAGGAACTGCCCAATCTGTATCCTCCACCTGTAAATGACTGAAATATATGATAAATGGGTTAAGAGAGTTCACTATGGCTTACAGTCAAAACATTATTCATATACTTGATATTTCAAAACTAGACAAATAATTATTGGTCAGATTCATAGTAACTAGGAAAATAAAATGGAATGAAGACCTTAAGTTATAAATAAGTGTATGTGAGAAATTAAATGTGTTTTCATATAAATATTAGCAACTCAAAATGTGAAATAACTTAGTCTGATCCCCAGAAGCCACATGGTAGGAGAGAATAGGCTCCTACAAGCTGTCCTCTGACTGCCACATGTGGGTTGTAGATATGTGTGTACATGAGCACACACATAAAATAAATAATTATAACAACAAAGAATTCTGTATGTATTTTACAGACTTTTAAATGTTTTTGATGTTTCTAATTGAAACAGAAATTACATCACTTTCCCCCCTCCAGTCCCTCCCACACACCCTACTCTCAAGTTGATAGCCTCTTTTCATTATTGATACATACATGCACATTATGTAAATCCATATCTTTTTTTTAAATTTATTTTATTTTACAATATAATTCAATTTTACATATCAGCCATAGATTCCCCCGTTCTCCCCCTTCCCGCCCCACCCCCTCCCATAAATCCATATCTTATTCTGAATGTTTTTGTTGGTGGTGTGAATATGGTTTCAAGTCTGATCACTCCGTATTGGATAACCAATAAGAGACTCATCCCTGGGAGAGGTAATTCTCCTTTTCCCAGCAGTCAATAGTTGCCTCTCGTTTTTAGGAGTGTGATCACATGCAATTTCCCCCTTCCATGTTAACATGTCCATTGAAACTGTCACCGTTCCAGTCCTGTTTACACAGCCATTTCTAGGAGACTGTTTCACAGCTGGTTTCCTGGTGTTCTGGCTCTTACAGTCTTTCCGCCCCCTCTTCTGAGATGTTCCCCGAGCCATAGATGCAGGAGCTGTGGTGCAGATGTATCTGTTGGGGTTGAGCTTCCCCACGACCTATTGATCTCTGCACTGTGGCCATTTGTGGTTTCTTGTGATGGCCTCCATTTTAAGCTGTTTTCTTAGCTACAGTAAGTCAGCTATGGTCACAATTTGATCTTGCTATACTGAATACATAGTTTTCAAGTAGGATAATCTGAGGAGAAATGGCTTTTCTCTTAATTACTGCATCACAAATGTGCTTTAAATTACAACCTTGCTTTGTTTCACATACTAAATCAATTCCATGCTTTTTTTTTTTTTTTTTTTTTTTTTAAACAGAACTGGAGAATTTGGAAATGTTCAAATGACCTCAAGGCTTGACAGAAGGAAGTTTTCTAGCTGTTGCCAAATAAAGACTAAAACTGAAGTTTCATGGAGAATAGCCATTCCCAACAATGGGTGCCAAGATTGGAAGGGCTTTACCAAGACACACATCCAAGCACCTCTAACGTCCCAGACAGTTAAGATAGCACTGACCTTTGCTTTGTCATCACTTGAAGATCTTGTAGCTTCACTTAGAGGGACGGCCCCATGCTCCCTTGCCTCTTTGAAAAGTTCATTCACAATTTTCCCAGTTGGAGGTTGAACTATATGTAATCCATCATATTCCTGTTCACCTGAATAAAGCCTTTAAACATCACAGCTCATAAATAAAAACTCAGAATAGACATAAACTACTCTATAATAAGAAGCTACACAGTCATAAGAAATAACTCTTATTTATTAAGAAGTACCTGAGTTCTTCAGAGACATGTAACTTTAAGAGGGAACTCAGGCAAATATAAGATAGGGATAGTTTGTATCCCTTCTGAGTTTGTGGAGATTCTGACAATTTCAGGAAGCAACACGGTAACTGGAATCCTTGTTTCCTCCCTCAGCCCTGGGTGACTGCTTAGGGATTCCTATTTTCACAGAGCAAGCTCTTCTGCTGTGGTGGGGAAGCCCTGCCGACACCCAGGGCTACTCTTGCCCTGCCCCATATGGCTATACAATGAACGTTTATTCTTTGGAGAAGGACCTGCTGCATTACAAGTCCCAGTGTAAGTAACTTCACACATTCCCTATGGAGAAACTAAGATCTGCCCTGACTAACTTCATAACAGCTACAAAACATAAATTTCTATCAGCTAAGATTAATATTCTAATCTTTCATGACTGATTTTTCTGCCCAGGATATTAGAATCAATGAAGTATCACAGAGACTTCCAGTATAAGGTGATAGAGTTCACTTTTTATTTTCCCACACCTTCTACTCTAGTTCAAAATTCAAACTAACTCACAGAGCAACAGTGAAAACTACAACAGCCCTGGAGAAGAGACAGAGGTTCCCTTCAAGGTTTTCTCCTAAACTGGCAAATGAGATACAGAGGAACTGGCAGTTCTCATCTCCTGCAAGTGAAAGAAAATCTACCTGGACACAAGCTGTGGGGACGGGCGCCACCCGGTCAGTGCCACTGGGTACACTAGAACCCACAAAGCCTTCTTTCCATGATTACACCGCATATTGGGGGCGTTGAGCGTGCGTGCGTGCGCGTGTGTGTGTGTGTGTGTGTGTGTGTGTGTGTGTGTGTGTGTGCAGTGAGCAGGAAACAAAGAGCCTGCCTGTCTCTGAGATAAGCAGTGTTGGAGAGGAGGAACCGGACAGCACATGGCCTCAGGTAACTGTGACAAACAGAAAAGCAGAGCAAAGCTTCCTCCATGTTTGCTCCCTATACAGCTTCTTCCCTCCCCGTCTCATGTCAACAAGCTGGCAAAGTAAATGATCCTGCCTCTGCCTTGGTGACAACGAACTGAGAAAACTGGTCACAGGAAAAGATTTACCAGCTTGTTACGGTCTCCCCTAAGATCATGCAGCACTGTATTTTCTTCGAGCAGCCCCACTGTCTGAACTTTTATATTCAGAGCCGAAATCCATCTGGACCTGAAGACTGCATGTTACATAAGGGGGAGGCCAGTACTAATTTCTTCCCTTGACGATGCCACGAAACTCCCCCTCCTCGATGCTCTGCAGTGGCATCGCTGTCAGAGCCAAACAGCCATCTCCAAGGGTGCAAGACTCAGTGTGCCGGTCTTGGCTCCCTGATCAGTCTCTTAGGCCTCCGCAGCTTTGGTATAAGTCTCCATATTGAGTACTTTACATCCTGAGCTGGATGGGTGTGTCATGAATTCTCTAGCTGTTCCTTGTGGAGACAGAGGACCAAGAGTATCTATAGCTGGTGCAGTAACATTTCCCACTTCCGTTTTTTCACTTAACAACCTTTTCTCCCATTGCTGTAATTTTACATTTATTTTCTAAAAGGATATAGTGTTTTTTTCTTAAAAGATACAGTTTTTCCTAAAAGGATTAATAATCAATATTGAAGGGCAAATATATTTTCATTCAATTCTTGTAACTAAACGATCCCCATTTTCTAGATGAGAAAACACACTAGGGGAGGTTAATGAAAAAGACACACACACACACACACACACACACACGCCAGGTGTGGGGGAGAGCCTCTGCGAGGCATCTCTGCTTAGAGGCAGCAGTCTTGTAGCTAGCTCTTTTTCACTGAATGAACTTTAATGCACACTAGCATTTCAGTGACTTCTAAGTGAATACAACACACTAACGGGAGCCAACTGCAAAATGAACATCTAAGTCCCCTCACTCAAAATACACTAAGGAGCCAAGCATTTAATCCAGCACAAGGCCCTCATAGGAGTCGAGACTTGTGTGACAGCATGGGTGACGTACCCATAAGGCCCAACCCGGCTGCACTTCTACTTCCCCAACATCTCTAATTTGCCACTAATCTGTACTGGTCCTTAGCTTCTCCTTCTGTGCTCTCCTTTCCCTTCGTCTGTGCCTCTTCGTCCCTGACCTTCAGGGTGGACTTAGATTGTAGTCATTGTTTAAGGCCCATGCTAGGCATATTGCACAGTCCATCTCTTTTAATTCTCAAAGCAATGCTACATGGTCTGTGGAGGACATGGCCTACATTTTGCTTCTTGTATACATCCGCTCATGAGTCAATTTGTTACAGAAGCTGTCAAACTGTCCTGAAGGTTTTTCTACAGATTACACACTTCCTGTAGGCTAAACACATAGACCACACTATGTCCAATATTTTTGATAATGAAAATACGTTGGTGTTTTATTTAGCTTCTACTGACCAAAAACAAACTGGGGGAGAAAAGGGTTTATTCCATTATACGAGTTATCAATTACTGAGGGGAGTAATGGCAGGAACCTGAGGGTGGGAACTGAAGCCGAGACATGGAGAAATGCTACTCACTAATTTGCTCTCTAGGGTTTGCTCAACATACTTTCTTATACACCCTAAGACCACCTGCCAGGGATGGCACCTCCCACATGGGCTGGACCATCCCACATAACTCATTAATCAAGAAAATGCCCCCACAGACATGCCTATAGGCCAGTCAGATGGAGTCAATCTCTCAATTGAGAGTCCTCTTTCCAGGAGACTGCAGCTTGTGTCAAGCTCACAAAAACTAACCAGTACAGTTGGCTTACAAAGTCAGTATGCCAGGTGTGGTGGTGCTAGCAGTCTATGGAAATCTCAACACTTGGGAAGCTGAGGCTGGAGGATTGCCTGTTTGAGGGTAGACTGATTGACAGTGAGTTCTAGGCCTGCCTAGGCTACATATGATACCCTGAAAATCACAAGAACAAAATGACAAGCAACATATAACTTTTGATTTCTAATACTACCCTAGGAGGACATGACAATTAGCAGCTGCCTATATAAAGTAGAAGTGGATCAGCAAACAGGGCAAATGTTCTCAATGAATGTAAAGTAGGGAAGTATAAATTGTTGTTTGAAGTGAAAATAGTATCATGCTTAGAAAAAAGATTGCTAATGATCTCTGTATGCACTGTACCTTAAGTGATTAAACTGTCTCAGTAGTTTGTAAAGAAACTCATCCTTTTGAGTGGTAAATGGTTCTTGAGGTCAAACTTGAGCAAAAAGTCTTTAGTAACTATACTACTGGTTGGAAAGGTACAGCTCAGTAGTTGAAGTATACAGTTAATGTGTGTGGGATACTAAGTTTAATCCATAACATGTCCAAACAAAACAAACAAAAGAGCATTATCAAATTAAAACTACAAACAATAAAATTTTTCAGAGTGCATAAGTAAATTCATCCACTAGAAAAAGGAGTTCTAGGGATTGAACCCAAGGCCTTGCATATGCTAGGCAAAACTCTACCACTGAGCTATATCCACAGACCTTAGTATTTTGAGGCTGCTCAAACTGGCTTGAATCTCCTTGGCAGCCTGGGACAACCTTGAACTCTTAATCACAGAATTAATCCGTGAAGCACAAGGAAAATATTTACACATCAATCTTGAAAGAATTCAAATATTAGGTTTATTGCACTAAAAGCAAAATTAAGTCATTCTCATGTGCTCAAGCTAGGGAGCCAAAGACTAAACACTGCAATACTGAATGAGTAAAACTTAGGTACAGAAACACATTAAATACTTTAAAAAATTGGGAGGGGGAAGGAATATATACATTAAGGAGGCAATTAAAATATTACACACATCTACGTATACTCATATATCTAACAAATAAGAGTTAAGTCAAAGGACAGTATATTCAAACCATGCCGAGATACCAACCTGCTGATTACAAAGACAAACTGTACCTGACAATGGAGTGATGTGGTGGTCAGCACCTTAACCAAGTGAGCATATCACCAAGAGTGGGAAAACTTGGAATTATATGGCTCCTGATGTGATATAATAAAAAGCAGACAGTATCACTTATCTAGTACTCTTGACAAAAATGTTTAACAAGAATCTAATTATGAGGAAACAGTAATCTAGAATGTGGGACATTTTGAGACATCTGGTGTATACTTTTTAAAAAAGTGAATGTAATAAATTTCAGATTATGTAGTTAAGCTAAAAACAGATTTAAAAAGAAGAAGAGAGCATGCCCTGCATTCAAAACTCAACACAGGAAACATCAAATGCAATGAGTAGTCTCTAGTTGGGTCCCCAAATTCCCAAAGGTTGCTGGAAGCAGTAACATCATGGCACCACTGTTAACTTTTAAGCTATACTTTGTTACTTAGGTTATATACTTTATTCTTAGGGGATGCACAATGAAATATCTAGAAGTGAGTGTCATGATGGCTATAATCTGTTGTTAGCATGCGTGAGTGAGGGCAATGCCGTGTGACACCTTAACCACCAGTGAATAAAAGTGAAACACTTAGTGTTTACTCATTCTACTAGCCTTTACATTTTCTATGGGCTTTAAAATTTGTAAAAGAAAATATAGGGGAGAAATTATAAAGCTTTTCCTTATCATTCAAGTACAGGAAGATACATATCATTTTTCTCTCCCCTACAAAAAGAATGTGAAGTGACAAAAACTAATATCCAGTGAATTTTCCTACTTCTGATAAAATTGCATTTTCTGAGAATGAGAGATAATAAGAAAATTGAAGTTTGCTCTCTAACGTAATACCAGAAAAATCAATAATATTCACGATACAATATATGTGATCCTTATCTTCTAATCCTCTAGTCTGTTCTTTTTATAGCTCAGAGATTTTAATGATAACAAATACATCCTGGGAAATCATCTGTTAGACTAGGCATCACAGTACAGAAGCACACACAGAAACTTCAGAATTTACGGATTCTTCAGTGGGGACCAAAGACTCACAGAGGCCCCGTGGACGGTGGTGAGAAACCCACTGGCCTCAACTGACAAGACTGCACATGGATGCTATTTTGGAAGGAGAGGGCCTAGACATTTCATCAGAGCGCAATGAGCCACATGACAAAAATATTCAAGAGCCATCATGCCTGAGAAAACAGGATTCAAGATATAATTTCATAAGGTGACTATGATAATATCAGACACCAAGGTAATTCTTTAGAAGTTTCTTTTCGCTGACTATAAGAACTTTAGAATAGTATCTCTATATCTATCCAAGAACTTTTAATTTAAAAATCCTCAGGGTCACTTAAAATAAGTCCAGGCTCGTGTGCTACGCAGGGTGGACGACTGGAAGCCACACTCACCGATGGGGCAGTGTTCTCGGACTCTTAAAGGCTGCAGCTGTAGGTCTGTCAGGCTTGGAAGACTTGCATTTCACTTCCTCTTCATACAGTCCTGCCAAGGCCAACTACACATAAGGATGGATGGACATGTTATCCAGTTAGCAATGGAAACAGACTTCTAGACAGCTGAGCAACAGGCATTAGCTTGAAACTGAGTATTAATAATTCCCTATGAAAAAATGAAGACTGTTGCCTCAAAAGATGTTGTCTTCCCAAAACAACCAAACTCATGAGGTCTCATAGTATTCAATTAATCAAACTGCCTTATGACAGAAAAAAATTGTTATCATGATTTTTTAATTAACTATTCAATGATTTCAAAAACTGAGTTTGGCAACACACTATTTTCACATTTGGACCTGTGTAACTTTCTTCCAGGTTTTAAAGAACTTTTGAAGACAGTTCAAGCTACTGCCAATTTCTCTAAATCAATCTCACAATATAATTTCACTTAGCCATTTTCAAAACCCAAGTACATAATACAAGTTCAAAAGTATTGCTTAAAAGTCTATCAGACATAAATTTCATCAAGTTCTGGGAAAAGAGCTAAAAAAAATAAGACAATGAATTAAATATAGGTTTTAACTATTTATAAAGCAATACTGCAAAATCACACATTGCAGAGATATAGCTGGGTGCCTTCTAAATAAAGTAAAAATATATTTGTCCTTGAAATAGAATTTAAAATATTAGTCCAATATTACAGGTTCTCCCCCCTCTACTTTAGCTATTTTGGGCAATAATTTAAAATTTTTGAGCCATGCAATAGTGGCACATGCCTTTAATCCCAGTGCTTGGGAGGCAGAAGCAGGAGGATGTCTGTGATTCTGAGGCCATCCTGGTGTACACAGTGAGTTCCAGGACAGCCAGGGCTGTGTAGTGAGAGATCCTGTCTCAAAAAACAAGCAAAACAAAACGAATTTCCTTAATGCTCCTAGTGGCTATTCAAGTGGGCTCCCACCCTCTTTACAATCAAACAAACCCTCTCCCCCACCAAGTAACTATCTCTGCATATTCTTTCCTCAGAAGAAAAAGGAGAATAAGTAACTGAGGCACAATTCAGCCAGTCTTTCTCCAGGGCTGGGAACTGGATGCAGGCAGAGTCTCATACATGTTAGACAAGCACTCTTAATACCCAGCTACATCCCCTGGCCAACCAAGACTAGATAGACCTTTAAATAAACACATTGAAAATACACACTCAAGACACCTAGAAACCACTTTTTTCTTTCCTAATTGTTTTTATTCCTCCTTCATCTTATCTCTCACAGATGCACCAACTTGTGAATTTCTAAAAAGGCAAGTTCCCTAGAAATGCAAATCAATGGCTCTGACCTCTTAAGAACTGAATTAAAATTTTTTACATAGATCCTATTTTTTGGAAATTAAAATATAATTCCATCATTTCCCCCTTCTTCTCCCTCCCATGTTCATACACCCCTTGTTCTCTCTCAGCTGGATCCAAACTTTAACTTAGGCACTTACTTTGTAAGTTTGGTGGACTGCTGACCATTGTTGAGTTTAGTTTTTACATCTTTAAATGCCTATCAAAACTCTTGTCAAGATCAGTTGAAAGACTAGTGTTTGTAAAGCACAGGCAGGTCCATCCCATCACCACAAGGTCTTCTTTTTAAGCTGTGACATTGCTTGTGTCAGTGTTCCTGTCTCACTCTTGTCTCTCATCCTTTACTACCCTACTTAACAAAGCTGGAGTCTTTAGAGAACAGGGCGCCTCAACTGAGAAAACGCCTCCATAAGATGGAGCATTTTCTTAAATAGTGATTGATGGGGGAGGGCCCAGTGCATTGTGGGTGGCGCCATTCCTGGGCTGGTGGTCCTGGGTTCTATAAGCAAGCAAGCTCGGAAGCCATGAAGAGCAAGCCTGTAAGCAGCACTCCTCCAAGGCTTCAGGTCCCTGCCCTGTTTGAGTTCCTATCCTGACTTCCTTTGATGATGAACGGTGATGTGGAAGCATAAGCCAAATAAAACCCTTCCCCTCCCCAAGTTGCTCTGGTCATGGTGTTTCATGACAGCAATAGTAACCCTGACTAAGACAACTAGTTAAGTGGCTTCAGAGTCACCTGTTACCAACCAATGCTCAATTAATACCACTATAACTTTACACTGGTTTGGGCTATTAAGGCTAGTTTACAAGCCTGTTTCAAATCTGTGGTCTTTCACTAAATTAATACCATACAACACTATCCACCACTACTTATGGATTTGATGTCCTATATATCTCCAAATTCCCCAAAGCTTCAGCACAAAGTTGTAACAGCAAGTGGTCAGTATGTTTGGTTAAAGAATGAAGACCAGCTATTAAAAATGCTCTGTGAAGGTTTGAGAAATCAGGCTCATTCATTCTTAACTATAACCCCTAACATATGTTTAATTGTTGAAATTTATCAATGATCTCATGAGGAGACAGAAAAATGCCTAAAATGAGTACGTATTGTTAGCGACTGATAAAACAGCATTTAGTGGACAAGTGTTCAGCTGACTAATGTCAGCGTCATAACATTACCGAGTTTTATTTCTGTTACACTGTTTTATGGACTACCTCTTACAAGTAGGCTCTAACCACAGACTGAATTGTTTTAAGCTCTCTCCTGTAAAAAACGCAGCTTTTTGATAAGAAGCAAAGAAAAAGAAACTGTTTTTGATGTGTAAATCTTCAAATCTGAAAGAGCATCCAGGAGAACAAACCAACATGCGTTATTTTTAAGTTACTTTTTAAGCGATGGCTGACTTGTCACTAGCATAGCAACTCTCCAGAAGGCAGGCAGCATCAATCGGGAGCCACCCAGACGGCCCCGCAAAACGATATTCTAAACAGCTGCTTCGCGCACCGTGCGTGGCGAAGGGAATCCAGGTCCTGGCGCCCCAGGTTCGGGCACTGGTTTCCACGCCCGCCACCCTGCAAAGCGCCTCCCGAGGAG
>CABHPH010119766.1:0-14913 GCA_902168325.1 Peromyscus nudipes
TCTGTGAATGTGGGTAAAACCTTGTACAAATTACCAGTGACCGTGCAAATATAGGCAGCTCAGCGAGGGTCTTAACTGGACTAGAAGAGTGTTGAAAACTTAGTGGCATTTAGGCAAGGAGGGTATAATTCCTGTTTTACTCGGTGATTACTGAGTGCTGACAGTCTGTCCCACTGGAAACTCTGAAGACTTGAACCTGCCTAGAACACTTAAGATGAAAGAAGACAAAAGCATCCAGGCAGGACAAAACTCCAGGGTGTAAATACAGCAACGAGACAAAGAGGCTGTAGCTGGTAGCATCTGCTGCCAGTGTAAATACTGTTTCTTCTTTGGCATGCTGGCCTCTCTGAGATGGGATGCTTGGGAGAAGTAGCAGGTGGGATGAGATCAGAGAGAAGAGGAGACTGGGCAGGAGCCTGAGGGAATGAGAGAAAAAGGGCTTGAGGACTCAGGACCCCACTTTCCCCTAGTCTCAACCAGGGTCAAGATGGGCAGGCTCCTTCTCTAGTGGGGTAGATGGGGGTACCCTATTGTTGTCATTTGCATTTTATTATTTTCTAAAGGTTTGTTTTGATCATTTTTAAATCCACGTTTGTGTGTGTATTTTTTTCATGTGAATGCAGGGACTTGTGAAGTCCAGAAGAAGGTGTCAGATCCCCCAGAGCTGGAGTTCAGGCCATTATGAGTCACTGGGAATTGAACTTGGGTCCTCTACAAGAGCAGCACATGCTTTTGGCCACTGAACTATCTCTCTGGCCCCTTAATTTTATTATTTTGAGATCAGCTCTTGTTATGTTGTCCAGGCTGGCCTCAATCTCCTAGAGTCATGTGATCCTCCAGCCTCAGCTCCCACCCACTAAGTTATCAGAGACTACAGGTTTATGTTACCCCAGGCTTATTTTCAACATCACTGTCCAAAGTCTTTCTCGTCTGTGGAAAATGACCTACATGTCCACCTGGGCAAGTTGCTGTAAGATGACTGTCCCTTACGGTCCTTTCTCCCTTTCACTGTGACCACTTTTTGCCTGTTTCTTGTTGTCCTATGTTGGAGTCTTACCTTCCTGGTGAGATTCGCTGCATTTTTTAAAAAAATAAAAGTATAAAGATCTATTGGCTGTTACAGTGTTTAGCAGTGGCCTTCTGATCTGGAACTTGATCAGACTAGATGCCGGTCCTGCTCTGATGCTTTCCTTTGGGTGAGCTGTTTAGCCACATTAAGTATATAAACATAAACATAGCCTGCAGAAAAAGATAGCAATATTGACTGTGCCCCAAGCTCCCATGAGGTTAAAGATAAAGTATGTGGATGGTGGAAAGAGCTGAGTATGCACTAAATGATGTGAATTTAGCTTTTCCTCCTACTCCTGTACATCCCACCACAGAGCAAGAGGCTCTTCACAGTTTGTATCCTTGCCAAATAAATAAACAAGATGTACCAAGTCAGCCTACAGATGGGCCACCAGTTTAAATGATGTGTTTGTATGTGTGCACACAGAGTTAGCACCGATGAGTTCCTTGGGGAGCTGACCCACTCCTAGCTCCTACTAAGGGCCAGTACCCCCTGTTCACAGTCAAGGGCAGCTAAGGCTCCAAGGACAGAACAGCTTCCCCTAGGCCTATAGAATTTGTTAGAGGGCTTCTTTGAATTCAGGAAAGTCTGACCCTTTATTCAGCTTCACCTTTGAAATCACATGTGCCATCCCAAATGTTTGCTGGGTGAGGGCTAAGTCTTTGGTTTACTTGTAGTTTTTTCCAATGTTATTTCTTTTTTTTTTTTGTTTGCTTCTGTACAAACATTACATTAGCCCATTTTCCTATCATTGCCAGGGTGATTATTTCCAAATATAGTGACTATGAGCCATATGTGACCATTTGAATTCACGTTTAACTTACTTCAAATTAAGGAAAATTAAAAACTCAGTTCCTTGGTTGTACTGGTCACATTTCAGGTATTCCGTGGCTGCCTCTTGAGTCAGCCATATTGGCACATTTGTCAGGGTAGACAGTCCTATTGAGAATGCTGCCACAGAGAGTGTCCTTTGGGATTCTGGGTCTTTAATGGATGTAACATTGACTAAAGAGCCATTTGGTAGGAAAATGATAAGTAATACCATAAAGAGGTTGAATGTTTGTTTAGCTGACTTTGTCCTATATGTTGAGCTCCACACACAGTGCTTTCTTTGAGTTGTTTTGTTAATTTTAGGGTGTGTATGCGGTACACACATGAGTGTACATGTATGTATGAGTGCACTCACCTGTGTATGTAGAGGTTAAAGGTCAACTCTGGGTATCTTCCACTATTCTACCTTAATTTTTTGAGACAAGGTCTCAAGTTTAGATCCCAGAGATTTTGCTAGAACTGCTGGCCTGAGAGCCCCTGGAATCCACCTGTCTCTGCCTCCTTAACTAGGGTTACAGGCATCTGTCACCACGCCTGGCTTTTATGTGGGTGCTAGGGATCTGAACTCAGAGTCTCATGCTTATACAGAAAGCACATTGCCTACTGGGCAATCTCACAAGCCCATCTAAATGAATTAATTTAGTGACACAGTGAGGCAAGGGTATCACTCAATTAATTTATGGGGTTACAAAGCCACTGACTCTAGTCTCAAAACTGTTCACTGATGAGCCAAAGACCTAACCCTGGTATGTTAGGATCTATGTTGTAGCCCTCAGCCATTTACCTATTTTTTCAAAGTCACAGCATGTGTTCCCAAAGGATGAGCTATTGATAATTAGTCTAAAAGCATTGGCAGCAGGATGTAATTGAGCCATACTGGTGCAGCAAAAGAGTTCTGGTCATAGTTTTTATTGGGTGTTTGTGGTACCTAAGAGAAACCAATTCATCTATTAATTAAAATCATGAAAATTAAAATAACATAAAATTGTTTTTTGGACTTTGAAAATCATCACTGATCCTACATGTAGTCTTTTTTTTCTTTGTTTTTTGAGACAGGGTTTCTCTGTGTAGTTTTGGTGCCTTTCCTGGATCTTGCTCTGAGACCAGGCTGGCCTCAAACTCACAGAGATCTGCCTGGCTCTGCCTCCCAGAGTGCTGGGATTAAAGGTGCGCACCACCACTGCCCAGTCTTAATTACTGTGTATAAGTCACTGAAAGAGAACATTTGATATTTGGAAATGGATCAGAAACAAATTGTATGAGAAACTGTTGTGTGTCATCATGGTTTTGAAATCAGTGGTCTGTATGAAAATGAAAGGGGCTATACTGTGAGCAGGGCCTGAGAGCCATGAGTGATAATTTTCAGTAATTCTGTTCCTTCCTGTTCTCTCTTTACCAGGCACACCTACCTGCTGTTTGCAAAGATATATTAACATGCTGTAAATATGTTATGAATAGGCACTACTTATAGAAGATTTTGTACAACTTTTTGGTTTTATCGGCCATGGTAGCACACACCTGGAATTCCGGCATTCTGGAGGGAAAGTCTGGAAGGTCACGTGTTTGAAACAGCCTGGACTGCTAGTGAGACTCCATCTCAAAAACAAAACAAAATAAAAAACAAACAAACAAAAACAATTACATTTGATGTTGGGCAAATTATCAAGAGGTGTACATTATTTACCTACATGATATTTACTGTACACATTTGGGACTAGAACATACTGTGAAGACTTTTACAGTCTCGGTTAGCTGTGGTGGTGGCACAGGGCTGTTGTCCCAGCTACTGGGCAGGCTGAGACAAGGAGATTGCTTGAGTTCATAAGTTCAGGGCTAGCCTAGACAACATAATGGAACCCATCTCAAAAACTGAAGGCAAAGTAATGGTTTTACAGATTCAGTCTTATCCCAACAGGACACTAGCCTCTAGAACTTGAGTTGTGTTAAACTGTCTTCAGAATAGCTGCTGTATCCACCAGTCAAATGGTGTCTGGGTCTTGTTATTTAAAGGTTCTGTTAAGTGTTCCCCAAAGCATATTAATTGATTTGAGCAACAGAAGGAAGCTTAATAAATATCCACAGTCTCCCTACCAGGTTTTTATTGCAGTGACCCCAAATCCCTTCATAGTTCTCAGTCGCTGCCAAGTTTCTCTTTCCCATTAGTTTTCTGGGAGAAGTTGTGTTGTAGGATATTTGTACACTGTGTGAAGATGTGTTGCTGTGATTGGTTTAATAAACCACTGAACAGCCAATAGCTAGGCAGGAGAGTATAGGTGGGACTTCCAGGCAGAGAGAGAACTCTGGGAAGAAGAAAGGCTGGCGATGCCAGTGAGATGGGAAATGAGTCAGACATACAGTACAGAGGAGAGGTAACCGAGTTATGTGGCAGAATGTATATTGATAGAAGCAGGTTAATTTGAGTTACAAGAGTTAGCTGGGGAAAAGCCTAAGTTAAGGCCAAGCTTTCATAATTAATAATAAGTCCCTGTACCATTATTTGGGAGCTGGTGGCTGACAAGAAAGACTAGCTACAAAGTTGTATCATGAAGAGCAACTGAGTTTGCACATCTGTCTCAGCCTTGACATTCTGTTTGTGAATGTCACCAACATGCTGTTGGAAAACAGAGTCAGAGCACTCGCCATGGGAAACCAAGGAAAGTGACTAATGATTAGGCGAGGAAACAGGAGACATGGGATGTAGACAGACACATTAACAGAGAGCCATGTTGGCTTGCAGTGTTTTTAACAAGTCCTGGAATCCTGAAGTGACTTAATTTTCAGTTCAAACCCCTACCTCAACCCCCAGGTAATCACTGCAGGGATGAAAATACTACATGCTCTCTTTCTTTTCCTAAGCCCTCTTTAATCTCATCTTTGAAAAGCAAGTGGTTTTTCTTGTGCAAACAGCTTCATAGAAATGTCAAATCTGGCACCCACAGTCTATGCTGAAGGGGGAGACTTGGTACAAAAGGCTCAGTGCTTAGGGCCTGGGCTTTGAAACGACTCCAGCTGTATTGCCAATGCAAATGTACGAGGGGGGAAAATTACTGGAACAAATTGAAAGGTTATTCAGACTGGAATTTAGAATCTCAATAAAAAAGGCTTTTATAAGCCAAAGCTCTCAGAGTAACCGGATCATTTAAAAATACATCTTTTCTGTATTAAATGTAGTGTGACAGCCACATTAGAAATGCTGTACTCCAAGTTTGTTCCTTAAACATTTTAAAGTGACTTTTATAAGGATAGCTAAGATCTCATACTGGGGAGACACCACATCCCAATCTATACATAGTTTGCATTTCTTTGTTTTTTTGTTTGTTTGTTTTTGTTTTTTTAATACCTGCTAAGTAGGCCTTTGCCCATAGATCACTGCAGGCTGAGGGACCTCTGTGAGCTATGGACTCTCTCTAAAAGTTGTCGACCTAGAGATTTTCTTTTCTGACATGTTGGGGAACGGTCTTCACCACTGACATGTGGCGATCAAAACTTGCATATGGTCATTCTAGGAGGGACTGCCTTTCAGCAAGGAGCACTTCAGCCAAGAGACACAAACCAAACCCACCTAACTGAAGGTGATGGCCCGAACTTGTGACTCCCTTGCTGTCTTTTCAAGTTTCTTGTTTCAGTCCTTTGCTGGGGATGGAACTCAGAGCTTAATTACCATCTGAGAGAGACAATACAAACCCAGTTGTGGATGTGCCTGGCAGATTCCTTTCTCCACTCCCCCTCAACCCCAGATACTTTGCTCCTGGACCCAAATGGGAAGCATTCCTAACTGAACTGGAATTGAAAACAACCATGCAAATTTCTCGCTGGGCACCAGAAACATAGAAGTGTAGGCACAGCCCTGCGGTGTCCTCTGCACAGGGCTCCCTTCCTCATTGTTCCAGAGGGGTGGCTTAGTCTTCAAAAAGAGTTAACACTTTGCTGTCAAGGGTCAAAAATTTCTAAATGTACTGAGTACACACTATCCAGAGTGCAGGAATATTCATGTTAGTTAGGCCATATTTATTTTGGTTCTTTGGCCTTATTTTAGGGCCTCTCTTCTTTTCCTTCTCTGGGGGCTTATATGGCTTCCTGTCCCAGGTGGATTGGCTGGTGGAATGACACTGATACTGGTGATATCTTAGGAGTGATGTCACTGACCTAGAACCATAAGGCAACTTATCTGTTGTTCCCATGCGATGCCTCACTCCATAAGAACTCCAACTTGGCTTTTCCCACAATGTCTGTCCCTAGCCCCTTGTCTTAGTTAGGGTTTCTATTGCTGTGAAGAGACACCATGACCACAGCAACTCTTACAAAGGAAAAAACATTTAATGGAGGTGGTAGCTTACAGTTTCAGAGGTTCAGTCCATTATCATCGTGGCAGGAAGCGTGGCGGTTGGGAGCATGGCGGCATGCAAGCAGACATGGTGCTAGAGAAGTAGCCGTGAGTCCTATATCTTGCAGGCAACAGGAAGTGGTCTCTGTGACACTGAGTGAAGCTTGAGCAAAGGAAACTTCAAAGTCCGCCCCTATAGTGACACATTTCCCCCACAAAGCCATACCTACTCCAACAAAGCCACACCTCCTAATAGTGCCACTCTGTTTGGGGGTCATTTTCTTTCAAACCACCATACCTGTTATGACAAGTTTGTTGTTATGATTTGTTTTGAGTGAGTATATGACATCATATTAGAAAAATCAGAGATCAAGAGTTTTAGATAATAATCAGACCATCTCTTTTCTCATTGATGTCTAATGTTTTTAAAATATTTTATTTATTGCTTTATTTATATATGTATTTATTTGTTTGTTTATTGTATATGTATATGCATGCACAAATGCATGCCATGGTGCAAGCATAGAGGATGGATTACAGCTTTTGGGAGAGAGTTGGTTCTCTTCTTCAAACATGTGGTTCCCTTTTTATCAAATTCAGGTCATCAGGTAGGTGGCAGGTGCCTTTACCTACCAAGTCAACTTATTGGCCCTGGTGTCTACCATACATTATCTAATATATTTTTAGTTATTATTTTATTGGTTTATTTATTGTGTTGGGGTGTGGGCGTGTGTATCCCATGTTATACATGTGGAAATCAGAAGACAACATGGGGAGTTGTTCCTCCCCTTCTAACACATGGAACTCTACGATCACACTCAGGTCATCAGGCTTGGCAGCATGTACCTTTGCCTACTGAGTTGTCCCACTGACCCTGATAGCTAATATTTTTTAATCAGTGTTTTAATAGGATTGTAGTCATTTAATTCAATGGTTTGAGTCTCCCAAGTAATCTTTCATAAAAATGTAGAGTTTGCTATTTGTATTAGTTGATGTAATTACAGAACAATAGAGCATTGTCTTGGTTACTAGAAAACAAGTTGCTTCAAATACTATGTGAGTGTAACTAGGGAGTTTTGACCTGGGATGACCTGGGTGTCTGAAGCCCCTTGTCTTGTTCATACCTGCAAATGGACTTTGTGCCCAGTAAGTACTTGAGTGATGCTGTTGTGGTTTGGATAAGAAATGTCTTCACTGGCTTACTTGGTAGCCAGTTGCTGGTACTGTTTGGAAAGGTTGTGAAACCTTGGGGAGATCTAGGTTTGGAGGGCAAGAATGCCTCACCCAACTTCCTGTTTATCCTCTCTGGACCCTGTGTATGGATAAAACGTGATTGGCTAGCTTCCTATGGCTTTTTGCTATGCCTTTCCTGCTACAATGGACCCATAAGCCAAAACAAACTCTTTCTTCCTTTAGTTACTATTTGTCATAGTATTTTTTATCACCGCAGCAGAAAAGCAACTAGTACCAATGCTCAGCTTCTCTTTCATACCTCAGTACCGGGGACAATGGTCACAGCCTGTCTTCTCTTCATGTAGATCTTATCAAATAGACTCACCTGTCCTATTTTGCTGTCTCCTTTGGGGCAGCATCCATGAACACACTGTGAGGCCAAATCCAATGGAGCCTCATCCTCCATATCTGAATCTTGTTCCTCTAATAGTCCAGCATTCTTTTGGCTTGATTAATACCCAAGGAGACACAACAATGAACTAATTTCTTGTGTCCAAATAGAGCTTTCTTTTAAGCATCAGGAGAATGCCTCTCTGAGTTTTTAAATGTATCCTACCCATTAAGTCCATCCCAGCTTGGAAATTTCAACAGGAGTTTAATACAGGTGTAGGGTACCTTGCTGTGAACAGGAGCGTGCTCCCCTCAAAGTGATAGCGCTCAGTCAGCCTGCCCACCATAAAGAGTCAATATAGGTGGGCATTGTGCCAGTGCTGGCCAAGAACTGTGTGACAGTCATCTGTGCCCCTTCTCTCACGAAAATCCCTTGAGATGTGCATGGGTGGGTAATGTTATTGGTCGCATATAGTTAAAAATCTGTCATTATTTTAAAATGGAATCAATTTTCAGAATTTTGTCCCTGGACTTTTGTTAGTAGCATGTTGTCAAACAGACTAGCTGCTCTGGAATGTCAATACTGCTCTAGCCTTTGCATTTTACTTTATCTTATACTGCGCATTCAGTTCCCTCTCAAAATGCTCTTATAACTGATTGTTGGGGCCACTGTGGGAACTGACACTCCCTAGCTTCAGTCCTCACTCTCAGTGTGAGGAGCAGTGGGAGGCAGTTTGATAACTTTTAAAGCTCACAGAGGGAAACATTTTTTTTTCACCAACTCTGCCAGAATCCCATGCTCTGTGGGCAACATAATGGATTTCATTCGGAGCCCTGCACAGGCCAACTGTCATGATATGGTTGGGAAACTTTCCATCAGCTACTGTGAACTCCACTACTCTGTTCCCTACCTCTGTTTTTGGCTTCTCTGTTCCTGGATGAATTTTACAACACAGCCAACCATCCAGATTGGGATTTCACGGCCTGCTGCACTGTTGCCCAAGTTCTTTCTCTTACAAAGGCCTCCTTCACAAAGTCCTTAATCTAAGCAATGCATAGAAGGTGTATTGGAGGCCAGCAAATGAAAGATGGCAAGAACCAGCAACTTCCTGAGAATTATTGCCATTATTGCACTTCCATGAAGGCCGAACAATTCATTAAGCATGCATGCAAGCAAAACCCTACCCCCAAAACATATGTAACGAATTCAGACCTCATTGGCCATGGTCCAGTCCAGCACTGAGGGGGCATTCTTGGCATTTTCAAGGTCAGAGGAGAAGTTTAATTTGAAGTTTGTCATGTGTGTTTCCTGCATGTTATATTGGAGTTTGTTCATTCATAGGATGTGTACATTGCTTTTCAATTTCTAGACAAAGGACAGATACATTGATGAGCTGGCTTATCATGTCATCAATCCACTGCCTCAATGAAAAAGATATCTATATCCTTGTTCTGATATAGGACTAGGATCAAAGAATAACCAAGGATACGAATAGAAACAGGATGCTGGAGTATGGTTTATAACTGACGTTGGTTTTGCCACATGGAAGAGGCCTCTGATCCTGTCCTTCCTCTGTGTAGCATGAGTCTTAAAAGTTCTTATTTATAAAACCAAACCCGGAGCCAAGTATTGGGGTGAACACTGGAAGGTCAGAGAAACAGAACAAGTCACAGCTATCTCACCTCGCTGAATCCTCAGCTGGTCTTGTTTCCTCAGACTGGATGCCCCGAGCCCTCATCCAGAATGGGTCTCAGCTGAACTGCTGCTAGAAGCCTGAAAGCTTAACCAGCCACATGCTTCTCCAGGCCAAAGGCTTCTCCAGGCCAAAGGCCTCTCCAGGGCAAATGCCTCTAGTTTCTGGTCCTCACGCCTTATATACCTTTCTGCTTTCTACCACCACTCCCTGGGATTAAAGGCTGACTTTCTGGGATTAAAGGCGTGGGTCACCATGCTTGGGTGTATCCTTGAACACATGAATTTCTGCCTCTGGAATGCTAGGATTAAAGGCGTATCCTACCACTGCCTAACCTCTATGTTTAATATTGTGGCTATCTTGTTCTCTGACCCCAGATAAGTTTATTAGCATACACAATATTTTTGGGGAACACAATACCCCCACACCTCTGTGAGATTTTCTTTGCAGTTCTTTCATTAGTATGTGGCTGGTGTTTCCAAGGTTTACCCCAAAGCCATCATAAGAAGTCTTTGAGGCCGGGCGTTGGTGGCGCATGCCTTTAATCCCAGCACTCGGGAGGCAGAGGCAGGCAGATCTCTGTGAGTTCGAGGCCAGCCTGGGCTACCAAGTGAGCTCCAGGAAAGGCGCAAAGCTACACAGAGAAACCCTGTCTCGAAAAATCGAAAAACCAAAAAAAAAAAAAAAAAAAAGAAGTCTTTGATAGTTCAAAGCCATTCCCAGCTACATAGTGAGTTGGACTACCTGACACCGTAGCTCAGCAACACATACACACACACACACACACACACACACACACACACACACACACACACTCCAAAATTGAAAGCCCTTGAGGAGTTGGAGACAGAGCTCAGTTGGTAAAGTGCTTGCTGTCCGAGCATATTGCCTGAATTTGATCTCAAGTCACATGTAAAGAGCTGGTTATGGTACCCCTGCTTATCATTAAGAGCTGGGGACGCAGAGACAGGCAGTTTTCTGGGACTACCTGACCAGCTAGCCTAGCTCACTCTACAAACTGCAGGCCTGTCAGACCCTGCCTAAAACAATAATGTGTGGAGCTCCTTAGGAGCATTACCTGAAGTTGACCTCTGGCCTCCAAACACACATATGCTTACATCTGCACTTATGCAAACACATATACCCCCAAACAGACAAAGTAATAACTAAACGAACAGAAGAAAGCTCTTCATCAAGGGGGATTGCCCATCCCAGAATCTTGCCCCATGGGGAACTAGAAGGAAGTGGGGTTCTGGGACATATATCTGGATTTATGCTTTGCTGATGTCATCACAGAAGAGAAAAATGTGAGAGGCTTATTGTTTGTCAGAAGATCTGTTTGCCCAGGGTAGAGCTCCTTCTGGAGGATTTCATCCCCCTTTGCTTTTGAAATCAGACCACTCCAATCAGCAGGACTGAGGCATGGGACACCATGTCTACCAAATCCACAGAGACTATGGGCATGCCTTGTTTAAACATTTGCAATGCTTTCCACACTGAACGATAGACAAAGTTATAGCCTATCAAGGTAATTTTCCCCTTAAAGCCCAAACTCAGAGCTATGGAAAAGACACAGTTTAAGAAGCCTAGGGGCCTTATATTCCTTGCTTTGAGTCAAGTAAAGAACACATAAAACCAACCAATGAAACTTGTGGATTTGTGACTTACTTAATATTTCATTCCAGGTCACAGGTCTCTAATCTCAAGAAGACCCTGCTATCAGGCTGTTGAGAAAAGTGAAACCTAGATGGATGATAGGCTACTGCTTTTCTGTCCGCATGATCTAATTGGACATTCAATTCTTCGAGATGGCTTAGGTTTTAGATTACTCATTGTTTGGCCTTGTCTGTAAAACTACCAAACACAGCAATAGAAAAGACAACCCACATACACACCTCTTCCATTTATTCATGCGTTAAACAAATATTTATGGAACATATATCATTAACCAGTCAATGGACTGGTACTAGTGGGTAGCCCAGGTAACTAGTGATTATGGAAGACTCAGGAAATTGACAAACTGAATGCAAGGAAACTTTAATAGCAAATTGTCTAAGTGCTATGAAGAAAAGACTGAGCTGTATTTGAGTAACATTAACTGTAGTAAACACCATTTCAATGGCCTTTAAAACGAGGTTTATTCATTAAAACTTTGCAGCATGGTGCAGGTTGGGTAGTGCTCGTGGGAAGTGAGGGTCCACCACCTTGTATCATTGATGTCACCAGCCTCAACATGTGCACTTCATAACCGTGGCAGAGGAAAGTCTGAGGCTTATCGTACAATATTTTCTTGGCCAGCCGGTAAGTGACTGTATCATTTCTGTTCATTCTGTGGGCCAAACCCTAGCCACATGAGCCCAATGTAACTGCAAGGGACACTGGGAAACTGCCTCCTGAGTGTTTACCAGGCAACAGCTTGACTTTAACAGAATTCCTCATTTAGATCCAAGGCTCTCTGTACTGAAGTAATTTTTAACCAGTAATTAGAATATTAATTGCTAGCTACATTAAGAGTGTAATGAACACTGCAAGTATGTTCAGGGATCTTGGAGCCATTACTACACATTTGCTACCATTGGGGAGGCAGTTACTGAGAATATTTAGTTAAATCTCCTTACCTGCAATTGAACATGTTTAAAAGTCAGAGGCATATCTGAGGAGCTAATTTAATTGCAATCTAGGCAGACTGAACAACTGCTTAAGTATTTACCGTCCTTCTGTGACTATGTAAAATGTTCCCGAATTCTTTGCCATAAAATAATGAACATAGGTAGGTCTGGTAGAAAGAGCTCAAGCTGTAAACTCACATGGGGCAGAATTCTAATAGTAGCTCTGCCATAAAGTAATATGATTTTCTCAAGCTATCTTACTCCTTGGAGGCAGAATTCTCTTGAGTAAAAAAATAAAAGCCTCTTGCTTGCTGCTAATCACCAGTACTATGAGTAAAAGAATGCCTGAGCACTTCCTGTTGTCTTACTAGGTACATCAAGTGAAGGGTGTGGTGGTTTGAATGTAATGGCCCCATAAGCTCATTGGGAGTGGCACTATTAGGAGATAGGGCCTTGTTGGAGGATGTGTGTCACTATGGAAGTGGGTTTTGAGGTCTCATATATGCTCAAGCCATACCCAGTATGGCAGTTCACTTCCTGTTGCCTGCACAAGATGTAGAACTCTCAGGTACCTCTCTAGCACCATGTCTGTCTACACACCACCATGTCCCACCATGATGATAATGGTCTGAACTTCTGAACTATAGGCTATCCAATTAAATGTTTTCCTTTCTGAGAGTTGCAGTGGACATGGTGTCTCTTCACGGCAATAGAAACCCTAACTAAGACAAAGGGTATCCACAGATAAGATGTATCACTTCAGTTAGGATGAGCCAACTTGAAAAGCTTATCATCTGGAGACAGAACAGTTCTGGAGCACTCCCCAGCTCAAAGTGTTTTTATAGTAGATCCTCCAGGTTTCTCACCATATAAATGGTGACAGCAGGTTGGTCCAAGATGGAGTCTTCAGTTTGAGGACCTAGCAGTAGATACCTCCCATATATTTCTATCTTCTTTAGGACAAAAATCCATAAGCAAGCACCACTATGTACCTCACTAACCAGAAATGGGTCACATGCTCATGGAGAATCAACTGCTGACGAATGAAATAGATTTGCTTAGATTGACTTAGACCAATCAGGATTCCTAATTGGAGCTTGGAGAAATCCAAGGTAGGATGAGAGTTTGTGTCTAGCTAAGAGCCCAGCAGCAAAAGAGACAAAAATGAGGGCAGGTAGGACCCTGGCTATTTGCCCCCAATAACCTACACCTGTGCTCCACCAGGTAGGTGCCCATGACAGGCCTGCCCCTTGGAAGGACTCCTAATGGGTTTGTGTGGGAGACTATAAATCATTGGCCATAGAGATTGGCCATGTCTCTCTCCCAGCATCCATTTCCATGCTACACAGTCAGTGTTGAACTTAGGAAGGCAAGCCTTAGTGTTTTCTTGTTTGTTTGTTTCTATTTGTCATCATTGTGGGTGTGATGTGTGTGGTAGCACTCATACCACGTGGTGCATGAAGGTTAGAGGACAACTTTGTGGAGCTGGTTTCAAGGACAGATCTCAGATCCTCAGGCTTGTGAGAAGTGCTTTACCCTCTGAGCCATCTTGTCAACCTCCAAACCTTTGTTTTAGTGAAAGCAATGATCAGCATCATTTTTGGAAGGAAAGGAAGAAGGCATAATATACTAAGAATAGGGGCTTTGGACACTTTGGCTCAAATTGTAACTCTGCCACTTGTAAACTGACCTCAGGCAAGATTCCAGAATGTTGATGCCTCCATTTCTTCATCTATAGACTGGACATTGTTATGATACCAACTTTTATTAGTTTCTTCTTTCTGTTGTGACAAGACTGACTTCAGTGTGGTGGCTTAAAACAACTCAGGTTTATTGTCTTCTAGATCTTTATCAGAGGCCTGGGGGACCAACCTGGGTTAGGGTCAAGACATGAGCAGAAGACTACTGGAACCTCTTAGGGGAGACTTGATTTTCTTGCCTTTTCTAGATCCAGCCACTGCCTGTCACTCTTGCAGAGCCAGCGCGGTTGCTGGGACTTTCTTGCATGCAACAACTCTGCCCCTTACATGCTCTTCTTCATGCCACCACTCTGTAGCTAGGTTGTCCTGGCAGGATCATTGGACCAATTTTAAGGTCTCTGGTTAGCAATCTCAATTCTACCTGCATCATCAGTTCCTCTTTGTCATGTACCATATAATCACAAGTCCCTAGACCCTGCGAGAGCAGGGGAGAGGACATATTATCTTGTACACCTCACTGCCCCGTAGGAATGTTACGATGCATAAATGAGATGTTGTCCATAGGGTTGGATGCTGCTGGTCACATAATCAAATGCTCACTAACTGTCCATTTTGACCCCATAATGTCTTGTGACTTGACAAATTGGATTTCACGTGGCTGGGTTGGCTGTTGGTGACTCTGTCCGGAGGGATGCTGTATTGACCAGTGCCAGGAGGAATGATAAAAGGATTCAGGTAAATCAGAGATAATTCCACCTTGCTTTTAGAAGCTGAAGTTCAAGATCTGAGGTGTCTTTGAAAGTATCTGATTCTCCACAGAAAACATGTGATTTGCACAAAGCCAGTTTTATAAGTGACAAGGATGAAGCAGAATCCTCACAGAAACATGACCAATAGAAGAGGTTGCAAGCTACCCTTCCTTGGATCACCTTTGATTGGCCTGTGTGAGAAAAGAAGTTCAGGGTATTGTCAAGGTAACAAATTGGAATTGAAATTTCTTCTGCTCTTGTTGGACGGGTGGCTTCATGTTTTGGTTTCTCCATTTGTCAGATGTGGATAAAAGCCACATGTATCTCAAGGTGAGTCGAGAGTTGGGTGAGCTGCCACAGCTACAAAGCACAGC
>CABHPH010119768.1:0-25067 GCA_902168325.1 Peromyscus nudipes
GGGAAAGAGATTATAGAACATTATCACATTTCTCTGGATTTTTATCATCATAGTCACAGAAATTTTGAGAAGGGATTTCAAATTCAAGCATAACACAATATTTGAATGGATTCTGGTCAAGATGGCTTCAATAAAGTGAATATTGCAATCAAATGAGCCACATGATTTATGTATATCCCAATGAATTACAATTCATGTTCATATTGTACTTACTAGGTATCCAGAACAACTGTATCATTTAAAAGTATGTAGTATATAATTTAGAAAAATTATTTATTGTTTAAAATGTAAGCAACCCTTGAGTCTACAGCACGTGATGGTCCTTTTGCTAGTGGATGATTTTGCCCAAGTGCTGATGATTGCTGAGTGTTCAAGGTGAAGGTCAGCCACAGTGGATTTGTTCTCACTGTTACTCTTTATTACTTTTGTGTGACTGATTTTGATTTCAGGGGAAGCTCAGCCTTTTGTATTTATTTTTCCTTAGACAGAAAAATGGAAAGAGAAGCAAAAATATATGTTGAACAATCTACCAGTTAGTAGAACATTTTCTGGTGTCCTAAAGAAACTCTTTACCATGTTCAGTGTTTTTTTTAAAATAACTTATTGAATTTGTTCTTTGATAATTCCATGCATATCTAAAGATATAAAGTGCATTTGATTGTCATAACTCCCTCACTCACTTATTGTGAAGAGTATTATTTTAAGATATGTTACTTTTGTTTATGTTGCATTTGTTTAACTCTGTGAAGCTGTGTTACTGTGCCTGTCTAAAACACCTGATGGTCTAATAAAGAACTTGCCAATAGCAAGGCAGGAGAAAAGATAAGCAGGGCTGGCAGGCAGAGAGAATAAATAGAAGGAGAAATCTAGGAGGAGAGAGATCGAATTACAGAAGTAAGAGAATGGGAAAAGCCCAGAGCCAAAAGGTATATGGGATAATTTAAGATAAGGAAAACTGGCTAGAAACTAAGCCAAACTGAGGCCCGGCATTCATAATTAAGAATAAGCCTCTGTATATGATTTATTTGGGAGCTGGTTCGTGGGCCCCCCAAAAGGGCAAAACCAACAAACAACAACTTATATCTCTCCCAACTCTGTCCTCCTCTCCTCCCTACCAGTACCTTGCCTACATTTATGTCTTTGTAAAAAAGAACTATTTTTTTGATTTATCCACCTTTTCCTGGACAATCATTGTGCCTTTTTTTCTAAAATCCTTCAAGACCAGTTTGTTGTGTTTAAATATTATTGCATGTCTGGTCACCTACTAAAGAGTGATCAATAAACTCAGGATGAGGACTGCACTCTTACAAAAAAACTTACTCTCCATCTCCCAGTAGCTAAGCAATTCCCAATAGCTCTGTTTCTTGGGAAATGATGGGATCGATTGCTTGCCTCTCCTCTTTGCGTGGGAATTTGGTTTTAGTGTAGTTTTCAGAGATGTATGTATGTATATATCCCAATCACTGTGAATGTATGTGCAGTTGCCACTCTGTGTCCAGAATACACTGCCTCATGTCTTTGTAGTCTACCTGTCTTCTGCAATGATCTTTGAGCCTTGGGGGAAAAGGGATGTAAAATATATGTTCTTTTAGGGGAGAAATTATGAAGTCTCTTATTCTCTGAGTCTTCGACAATTTGTGGGTCACTGTGTTAAACATCATCCACTGCCAGCAGTCGCTTGTTGGATAAGGCATGAAAGAGGCATTGATATGTGATTGTAAAGATAAGTCATTAGGAATTGGCTTAAAACGGTTCATTTAGCAGCATAATAGTTGTTCTCCCTTAGGACCTATATAACCTGACTAGGGATATGTTCTTAGTCTGATAATGTTTGCACGTATGGGTTTCATCCTCTGGAGCTGGCTTTACATAATTGTTTACTCCCTTGATGTTCATGCCACTATTGTACAAACAATTGTGCCTTGACATGGCAGTGTGTTTTAGTTTGAATAAAAATGGCCCCAAAAGATTCATAGGAAGGGCACCATTAGGATGTTTGCCTTGTTGAAGGAGGTGTGGTTTTGTTGAAGGAGATGTGTCACTAGTGGTTGGGACTTTAGGTCTCAGAAGTTCAAGCCCACCCAGCGTCTCATTGTCACTTTCTGCTGCCTATAGAATGAGATATAGAACTCTTAGCTACCTCTCTAGCACCATGTCTGCCTGCATGCTGCCATGCTTCCTGCTATGATGAAAATGGACTAAATCTCTGAATGTAAGCCTCCCCCAATTAAATGTTTACCTTTATAAGAGTTGCTGAGTTCATGGTATCTCCTTACAGTAATAAAACCCTAAGACAAAAGTCATTACCAAGGACTGGGGTTTTGCAGTGAGAGGCCTGACCATACTTTTGTGTGGAAGAATGTGGACTTTTTATCAGAAAATCAATTGAATGCTTTATGTGGGGCTTAATGGGCCATCCTAGTAGGAATGTGGAAGACAGTGGTGCTGAGGATGATTTGAACTGTGAGGGCCTGACTAAAGAGCTTGCAGAGGAGAAGAATATTAGTATGTGGCTTAGAGACTATTCTTGTGATATTTTGGTGAAGAAAATGGCTGATTTCTTCCCTTGTGCAAAAAATTCTGCTGGAGGCTAAACTGAAGATACTTTGATTAGTGTTCACACTTATGAAAGTCTATAACAAAAAAAAAAAAAAGCTGAGTGAGGAAAATTACTGTAAGTGGAGGCTTTTTTTCTGTCCCATTCCATCCCATAGCTGCTTCTAAATAATCACTCAGAGGTTTAATGTTAATTACAAAATATTTGGCCATTAGCTCAGGCTTGTTACTAACTAACTCTTACACAGAAATTAACCCAAAATTCTTATCTATGTTTAGCCATCTGGCTCATGGCTTATTACCTCATTTTCTACATATTCTACTTGCTGGGCAGCTGGCTGGCATCTCTTGACTCTGCCCTCCCTCTCCCTGTATCTCTGTTTGGCTTTCCCACCCAGCATTACCTGTCTGGTTATAGGCCACATCCGCTTTTATTAACAATGGCGAGGCAGAATAAGGTTAGGTCGTAAAATCTAACTGAAGATGGAGATGAAGAAGGGCAGAGTCAGGGCAGATACCAGCCAGGACCGAGGAAGCAATATATGTACAAAATGAGATAACAAGCCACAAACCATGTAGCAAAGCATAGGTAAGAAATATGGGTTAACTTAAATGTAAGAGCTAGTTAATAATAAGCCTGAGCCATCAGCCAAAGATTTATAATTAATATAAGCCTCTGTGTGGTAATTTGGGAAGAGGCTGTTGGGTATTTGGGAACAGGCAGGACAGAAACTCTGCCTCTGTTTACATATGGCATTCCAACATGATGCACATACATCCACATAAAGCCTGAAAATTTTTAAAAGAAAGGATTCTAGATACACAAAGATGGAGCTAAGAGTAGCTTCATAGTTCATATTTCTTCCTCTGGCCATGGCATATATGCTTTAGCTACAGCATGGCAGATTCCTGCCTTGGGACACAGAGATGTCTCCAAGCTGCACAGGGTTAGGCTTGGAGGATTTAGCTTTTGATCATACAGACAAATAGGGTTAAGAAACAATAAAAGCAGATTCAGACAGAAAGGCCTCTAAATGGATCATGGTATGTTTAAAAGATGTGCTTAGGCTTGAGAAGAAAAAATACACAGCCTTAAATGAAAAGAATATTGACTGAAAATAATAAAATAAAGTCCTTAGAAAGGGGAGTACAGTGATATAAAGAAAATGAGCCACATGAGGATGGGAGATACACAGAGAGTCTGGATTGTGTTTATTATTGTGTTTTCTTTGGATTTTTTGACTGTTAAGGACCTAACTGCTGAGAGACATTTGATTGTGAGGACTGCTAGGTTAAACCAACCTATATATTTTAAAATGACTTGACTTCAAATTTTAAGTTGAGGGATATGTTGCTTTGGGAAAGAGTTTCTGCTTTTGTTTCCACAGCAAATGAGAGGGTCTGGGTTCATTCTGAGTTAAGAAAAATCAGGATTTGATGGAGGAAGACCCCCTGAAATCCTAACTACAAACATGGGAAAATGTACCCAAAGTAATTACAAGACACATAACGTATATCTTACCTGTTCAGATATAAAACAAAAAATTATCTTTGGCTGGCTAATGTACATTGCACAGTTTATATTTGTATTAATACAGAGATGTATGTTATCTTTAATACTTTTATGTATTTTCAGAGCAAAGGGACTAGACACCAATAAAAATGAAGGCCCAGAAGATCCAACATTCAATACAGCTTCAAGGTAGCTGACTAAGGTGATCCAGCTGCCCAAGGGACAAGATGCCAAAAAACCTGGTAAGCCATAGGCCATATGGTGATGCATAGATTAATAGGAATGGGTTGATTTAAATGTAAGAGCTAGTTAGCAACAATAGGCCAAAGATTCTGTAATTAATATTAAGCCTCTGTGTGATTATTTAAAGACAGCTGCGGGACAGGGCAGAAGAGAAGAACTTCCATTTACAAATTGCAGAATGTAGCATTTAGGGAGAAAAGGATCACCAGGTATTGTAAAGAGATTAAAAAAAAGCCTGATGCTAGGTAAAATAAAGGGAGTCATGACCTCAGAATAAGACCTCACCCAGATAACCTTCCAACTTGTGAAAATGAGTTAAAGAAAAAGGGAATTAAAAAATATTAGGGCCAGGTGCACAGCATTAATCCTAGCACTCAGAAGGTAGAGGTTGGTGGATCTGTGAGTTCAAGGCCAGCCTGGTCCACAGAGTGAAATCCAGGGCATCCAAGCTTAGGCAATGAAGAAAACCATCAAAAACAGAAAGCTGGTGCCTTGTGGTGGTTCTTCTATATGCTGTGAATATGGGTTGCTCTCATTGGTTAGTAAAAAGTTGACAGGCCAGTAGCTGGGCAGGAAGTTAGGTAGGAAAGCCAAACTGAGAATGCTGGGAAGAAGAAGGATGGAGTCAGGAGTTGCTAGCCAGCTGAAGAGAAAGCAAAATGAGAATGTTGTGCTGAGAAAAGGTACCAAGACATGTGGCTAAACATAGATAAGAATTATGGGTTAATTTAAAGTATAAGAATTAGTAATAAGCCTGAACTACTAACTGAGCATTTATAATTAATATAAACCTTTGAGTAATTATTTGGAAGTGACTGCTGAATGTGATGGGACAGAGTACACCCTTAACAAGCTCATAGAAATATGTTTGAATGAAGGGGGCATGTCCTATCCCTAGCGAGCAACAGAACTCTGCAACTTTAGTGTTGGCCATGTAGTTCTAGCTTTGGAGTTAAAAACATAAGAAAGAGGTATGGAAAATCCCTCTGTAACTAAAGAAAGCCACCCAGGCCAGGCATCCATTAGGGGTGTCCCTGGGTGGAGGCTTAGAGAGGCCATTTTGTGAAGCTGTGAAGGTGAAGCCTGGATTGCCTTAGAGACCTCAAAATGTAACGGTGCTAAGGAGAGCTGCTAACTGGTACACTTACCAGCCCTGGAGAAAGGAGCATGATGCAGTCAACAAAGGTAAAAGGAGTTGAAGACCGGAAGAGATGAGGAGTTTGGAAATTACCCATCTGGCTACTGGTCTTGTTTCCGTCCAATTTTTCCTCACTATGCTCACTTTGTTACTTTTTAGAGCAGTATTGTGTATTCTATGCTATTGCATGTTAGAAGTATATGATCTACTTTTTCATTTTGATTTTACAGGGGTTACAGTTAAGATATTGCTATGAGTCTCAGAAGAGACTGTGGACTTTGGACTTTCAAACAGGTTTGTGACTGTTATGGACTATGGGGAATTTTGAAGTTCAACTAAATGAATTTTGCATTATGATGTGACTACAAGCCTTTGGGGGCCAGGGAATGGTAGTTTGAATAAAATTGGTCCCCATAGGTATTGGCACTATTAGGAGATATGGACTGGTTGGAGGAGGTGTGGCTTTGGTGGAGGAAGTGTGTCACTGTGAGGGAGGGCTTTTGGGTCTCAGAACCTAAAGCTTGGCCATTTTGGCACTGTCACTTTCTGGTGCCTGTGGATATAGATGCCGAACTCTCAGTTACCTCTCTAGCACCTTCTAGCATTTCTGCCTGCATCCTGACATGCTTACCACCATGACAATAATGAAATAATCCTCCAAACTCTAAGCCATCCACAATTAAACATTTTCCCTTATAAGAGTTGCCATCATCCTGGTGTCTCTTGACAGCAATAAAACCCTAACTAAGATACAAAGTTTATTGCACATTGCAGAGGTCACATCTTAAATAAGAAAATTAGCCAATAGAAATTACATTTCTAAGTTAGTTTCACCATGGTCTCTTCATATTCTATAACTCAATTATGTGATGCCTTCTGCATGGCATGCTAGCATGCATCTGTAATTATAGTACAAGGGAAAACTAAACAGGAGGATCCCTGGTACTTGCTGGCCACCCAGTGTAGCCAAATCAGCAGGTTCCATGTTCAAAGAGATTCTTTCTAAAATATAAACTGAAGTGATTGAAGAAGATATCTAATGTTGACCTCTTGCCTCCACACAGATGTTCACACACACAAACACACTAATATACACACACATACACACACATACATACACACACACACACACACACACACACAAACCCAAATGCAAACTTATTTTTTATATTCATATTCTAGAACATTTCTGGTATAGCTATAAAATATCTGAGTTTGTAAACATCATAAAGGAGAGAGGTAAAAAAGGCCAAAATTTAGTGGCTTCCTCTTTTTGCCTTTCATAACAATTGTGAATGTCATAAAAGGGCATGGTAGTGAAAAAGGAATGGGGCTGGTTAAATAAAAAGATAGCCCATGGCAAATCAGGAAACCAGAGAATTTCGTGTGCCAGGCTACTACTTTTTGTAATTTACTCTTACATAAACTAGCTGAGATTCTATAATAATTCTAGTAATCTATTCTTAGAGTAATATCCCTAATGACCTTATCATCTACCAATTTTAAATGTCTTTAAATGACCATAACTCAGTCCTTGAGATCTGTCTTCTAAAACATGAGTCTTGGAGGAGAATGACTTAATCATATTCTAACCATAAAAATTTGTAACTTGGCTAAATGGGACAGAACAATTACCTTTTGGATATTTCTCTTTACACCCCATTCTCAGTAAATATAGCTGTGTCTATTTTTTAATATTAAATCTATAATATGACTTGTTCACAAACATTTAGAGAACATTTTATAATCTTAATTTAAATATCATTGTTTCTAAGGCAAGGGCAAGGCCAGAAGTATGGGAAGAGGGAGGGTATATTCTGGATACTAGAGTAATCAGAACAAATAAAGCATCTATTAATTTTAGTTGCTTACTTGTATGGGTTAAATAAATGAAATTTCAATGTAAATAATTAAAAAAAGTAACATTAAAAATATTGAATAATCAATTATTCCTTTTGAAATAAAAAATTATTTCAGAAGTTTGAAGGTTAATCTTGTCTGTCAACTTCACTGAATTTGGAACCATTGAGACGAACTGCTGGCCTCCTCTGAGAGAATTTTCCAAAAGTTTAGTTGGGGAGAAATCTAATGTGGCTCAACTTAATGCTGGCAGCATCATTCAGTAGACTGAGCGGTCTACACTAAATGGAAAGGAGAGAATGAACTGAGCACCACAACATTCATTGCTTTGTTTCCTAGATGCAGTTATCATGTAGTCAATCATTAATTCCAATGCTAACTAGACCCTGCCCATCATGAAGGACAATACTCTCAAACTGTCAATCAAAATAGACCCTCTTTTCTTCATCTGACTTTGTCAGAGCAGCATGAAAAGTTAATGATGCAAAATATGATACTAAAAAATTAAAATTCTCTTTAAAAATATGCCACAAATATGATGCAACCATACACTGCTGAGGAAAAATGATGTCAGAGGACATGCTGAATTCAAGCTTCCAAAACTTTCATTTGTAAAAATCTTAATGTTCAAGAAATGCACAGAAGTAAAGCATGATAATCAAGGCATGTCTGTAATTCCTTCAAGAACAGAGTTTATCACTAACATTTTATTCATGTATAAATAAGCAGTGATTAAAACTATCAAATTAACCAGGCGGTGGTGGTGCATGCCTTTAATCCCAGCACTCAGGAGGCAGAGGCAGGCAGATCTCTGTGAGTTCGAGGCCAGCCTGGGCTACAGAGCGAGATCCAGGACAGGCACCAAAACTACACAGAGAAACCCTATCTCGAAAAACAAAAACAAAAACAAAAACAAAAAACAAAAAAAAACTATCAAATTAGCAGTAATAGGGAAAAATGTAGAGAAATGGTTGACGATGACACACAATATTAACCTCTGGCCTCCACATGTACCTGAATGTGTACACCCACTAAAGAAAACACACATGTACACAGTAACAAGAAAAAGTTAGTAGCTAAAGGTCTTTGAGGAAATGTTCCAGTTGTTCTAAAACAAACTCTAATGTATAACAAGTAGAAAACTGAATATATTAACTATAAAACAATATAGAAACAAGGCATAAAGATAAGTCCCTTAGTATGAAACAAAATGTAGTAGAGTAAAAATGTGTCACAACCTAACTATGAAATTCTTGATCAAATATACAAATGAAACCAACTTTGATGTTGCCTCATACTTTTCCCTCAAAGGCACACACATTATTTAACATTTGTCCCTATTTGGTAATGTTGGTAATGTTTTAACATGTGTAAAGATTATATTGGAAAAAAATTATAATATATTCATCACATCTGTGAATAATTTTCACTTTTGAGTGCTTTCATTTTTCCATTTATTTTTGTACATACCCATTTTCTGTAATATAAATATATTACCTTTATATAAAAAATTTAAATCCTTTGCAATTTCTGTTCCACATTTATTTTCAAAAGACCTCTAATTTCTCCTATTAAATACAGATCATGATTAAAAGTCATTGTAATATTAGATGTCTATTTTTACTTATCTCTTAAATTTCATGACTCACATAATGTGCATTCAAATTATATATTAATAATCAAATGTGTAATCTACCACATGGGAATTTTATATAATTTCAAGGGATAATGGACTTTGAGTGGTTAAGAGAAGGGCTGCAGAGTTGTTTGCTCATTCACTTATATCAGTGTCTATAAAGAGTACCTGCTATATCCAAACTCCAGAGGATTCAGATGTTGTAAGAAAAGTCAAAGGAAATACTGCCCATTTTTTGTTCACATTTGAAATATCAGAAAATGTTTGCACAGCAGTCTGTGAAAACTATAGTAACTGCTCTTAGATTTCCTGGGGGGTTTTTTTTTTTGCCTTGCTATGGAATTATGTGTTTTAAATTACGAAACTCTTTATAAGGGTAGGACTCAGAAGTCTAAGTTGTAAACAGTTACTCTCTCAGCATTGGCCAGTAAGCCATGCTCTCATTACTGCCAATCAGTAATGCTTACTATGTAACCAAACCTGGAGTTTGGTTTATGTCATGAACTAGTTGATTTCCCTATTTAGTATTTTGAATCCAATCATCTTATGTTCCTTGGTTCATTGTGTACATACGTGTGTGTGTGTGTGTGTGTGTGTGTGTGTGTGTGTGTGTGTGTGTGTGGTTCATTGTGTACATACGTGTGTGTGTGTGTGTGTGTGTGTGTATTTAATCTCCACATTGTTATATGTCAATTTCACATGTAGAACTAAAGATAATATTAAGTTAATATAATGTAGAGGAATTAAATCAATCTTATACTCAACATTGTATATGTAACTAAATGTTTCTTTGGAAATCTGTTTCACTATAGTGTTTAGTCTCTTAATTCGTCTTGGGGAAAATCATAAATGTAAATTTGTGAGAGTTATAGACCCAAACGCAAAGCTAAACAAATTTTCTCAATTTGGTAAAAGTATGATCTATGAATGTTAGGAACATTTCTGCAGTTTTAACAATATAAAGGAACAGGAATATTTTAATGATAGAGAAAAACGTGAATTACTTAAACATTAATCTGGACCACTTGGCACTCATTTTAATTTGTTAAAATTTGAAAGTTAAATAATATCACAAAATAGATTCACTGAAGTAAAAAGAAAAATCTTTTAATAGTGCCCTGTTTCTAAACAAAATTATATTTCTTAATCACATTTAAAATTCTTAAAAATACTTGGAGGAAACAAGGAGCTGAAGAATTTGAGAATTCAAATAAATATGCTATATTATTTTTTAACAGAAAGCTTTATGTTGTATCAGAGAAAAGTTTAGAGAGCCACATAGCACCTAAAAGACATATCATGAAAACAAACAAGCAAAACAAGAACAAACATGTGATTGTATAGTTTATGTAACTGCAAGAGAGTGTCTGGGATTGGGAACTAGTGAAAAACAGAAGTGCATCCCTCACAGTCTATGGACTAGAAAGTGTCAGATAAAATTACTTCAGTTTCAATTCTGGCTTCTACCAAGGCAGCAGTAGCTTGCTCCTGCATGCTCAGACATAAAGCAAGCTGGGATGCACATGACAGAAGGTGGAAGCACTGGAGAGGACGGACTCCTTTTGCTGCAGCTTTTCATATTGGGCCTTAACTACTTCCCTGAAATGTTCTCTCTGTAAATTACACTCTCCTGGAATGCTGCGGTAGGAAAACTCATGTTCATAAATAAAGAAACAGTTCCTGTTGTGGATTTATTATATAAACAGACCCAAAGATCCTTTATTTTGTCAAGATTAAGTTCCTTAGTTCAGCTTACTCTCTCAAATGAAAATATTAAACCAAGGTGCTCATGTTTTAGTTGTAGATGGCCAAAGGCTGTGCTTTAGATGATTTTAATGCTCATATCCCAACAAGAATGCCGGATTTTTTTTTCTAATTAGAAGCTAGTAACTTCGAATTTTTCCCTAGTCAGTTCCATAAGGCTACGAGCAAATTTCCTGAAGGAAATAAGAAACATGACGTGTTGGTCTGACATATATACTGGTTCAAAATTCCACTGCATAGACCTGCAGGCCCTACTACGTACTGGATAAACATTGCAGAGAGATGAATCTGTCAGTAACTGTTGCAGAAACTAAAGTCTAGACAAAATACACAAACATCTAAGATTACAGTTCTCCTTTTTGTTCAGAAAGTAAGATCCAATCTTACTAACTTCCCCAGAATATTGAAAATTCCCTCATAGATATCTGTAGTGTTAAATCTGTTTTCCTGTCAAACTAATCTGAGTGTGAATGCACATGCAAGTCAGGCCATCCAATGAAAAGCCAGACTATTGTGAGGCCTATCAAGATTCCTAAACCCTTGGGGAACCCTGACAGAATTTCACATCTAGGCTTTCTCTGATTTAGGATACCTTTCCTAGGTAAGGATCTTGCAAATGGGGTTTCTATTTCTCTGCAGAACAGCCCCTGTAAATTTCCCTGGAACTTCGGCAAGTTAATCATGGCTGCTGCTTTCTGTGGTAGCCTCTCAAGTCCTGGATAGGTAATCTAGGATGATTCATTCTTCTCCAGCACTCCTGTGATGAATGTTCAAGAAACACATTGATGCTCTGCCTTGATAATAAAGTTTTTGAACTGGTTTTGCAAATCTTTTCCTTTAACCAAGGAAATACGTTAGTACTAAAACGCCAGAGAGCATCACAGTCAAATTATACAATGTAGATCTGGAAAGAAATTTCTCTAGCAAGGTATAGGTTGACGTAAATGAGGTGAGGGACAAATGGAGACATTCACATTTTCTGTTTGAGACATCCATTAAGTGTTTTGATGTAGGGTTTTCTGTGCATGGCTCAAAGAGGGACTTTGTTGTGGTTTGAATCTAAGTAAGTTAAGATCAGGAGGGCCTAAGGCAGATGAAGACAAAACATTTGAGTAACTGAGTAATATTCAGACAAGCTGAACAGTGAATAAAGTAGTGAACTCCAGTCATCTACAACAGAAAATAGCGTAAATCTTCAAGACTTTCTATATAAATATTCACTGTTGTACCAAGCACTATGTGTGTTCATGCATCTGTATATTTATCAAATGGCAGAAGCCCACAAATTAATCTCCAGAAAAATAAAACTAGCTAGTTTTTATAAATGCAAACTGAAGTTTTACTCAGATATTCTCCATCTCATGGTATGTGTCTGTGTTCCTCAGAGTATAACCACTCACATTCTGTTGTCTGTCTTGTATACAGGACCTCTTTTTTTTGTTCCTTTCCTTTCAAAGGAAAAAAACAAAAGATTACTTGCTAATAAGTTTATTTTCTTGTCTAAAAGAAAATTTCTCCAACATGATAAAGTCATTTCCTTTAAAGCAAACTAATGTAAACCTATGAAAAAACAAACAAACAAACAAACAAACAAAAACAAAGCCCAAAAAGTTTTATATTATTCTGGATATTGAGTCTATGTATCAATGTCTGACTTTAAGGGGAGTGGCTAAAATGCTATTTCACAAGTTTATTATTGTTAAATATTTCAAAGAGAAATATTTTATAAATTATTGTTGAAAATGAATTTATATTCTTTTGCTTCACTAGTAGAAAACATTTCTTGATTTTGGATTTAAAGGAACTATAAAGGACTCATTCTAAATTCAACAAAATTCATTTAAGAAGAAAATGCATGTATTCACATAATAAAAATGAGAGAATTTCAAAGTGATAGAAAAAAAACACTTCAAATTCCTTCATTTGCCTAATAAATTCATACATAAAACAATTGTAATCCTCCATGAGGCTCAATATGTTTGCATACATGGTTAAAGGAGAAAGTAAATTATGTCTTTCATTTACTTTTCACTAATCACTGCTCTTTACATTAATTGGTGTCACTACTACACATTTTAGTTTAGAATTTTACATTATAATCCTATCACAGACTCAAATTAAAATGATTATCCTCCATTTAACACAGTTTATATACACATATGGATCGTTCCACATGTATGAATGGCGTCTGAGGTGATTTAAATGAGAATGGCCCCCATCTGTCATATGTTTGATACTTGTCTCCAGATAGTAGAACAGTTTTAGAAGGATTAGGAGGTGTGACTTTGTTGATAGAGGTGTATCATGAGGTTGATTTGAAGTTGCAAAATCTTGTGTCATGCCTCCTGCTTGCAGATCAAGATGTGAGCTCTTAGCTGTACCTGCCACTACGCCTTCACTTCACCACCATAGACCCCAAACCTCTGGAACCGTAACCCCAATTAAATACTTTCTGTTATAAGTTACCTTGGTCATAGTGTTTAATTGCAGCAACAAGAAAGGAACTAATGTAGAGTTTCATACATAAAATTATAGTGATACCCAGAAGCATAGTTTGTTTTTCCAAAATATGTCTACATATGGAAAACTACTGTTTCCTTCTGGAATATTATAATATAACCCATATGAAATGCTATGACTTTCACAGCAAGATTAGATGGGCTTTATTCTTAATGGCATATTAATGCTATATTTTTAAATTTTTAATGAAAATAGATTCTTCTGTCATATAATACATCCCAACCACAATCTCCCCTTCCTCATCTCCTCCTAGCTCCTCCCAAACTCCCCTTTCCCCAAGACCCTCTCATCCTCAATTTCATCTACAGAAAAGAATAGACTTCCTAGAGATTAGAAGTAAAATTTCTCTGAACGTTATTTGTTATTTGAGCAGTGTGTTTGGAATATTTTCAAGGTTGATGGCTTAGTTTTCCTTCAAGGTTTAAACTATTTCTACAATCACAGAAAGTGCTTTTGTCAGTCAGTCCCTTAGCATCCTGATAACTACTGTTCTGTTCTACTAGTAGCCTAGACTACAGTCAGGTCTTTCATAACCTTAAACAGTACAACAGGTTATATATCTTTTCTGTGTATATTTCATTTTAGCAACATGATGTTTATATAGTACCTCTCTCTCTCTCACACACACACAATCAGTTGTTTCTTTGTTTTCAATTCTATGATAAAATTATAAGTTGACAGATTTATTCTTATATAATACTTAGGAACCTTTTTTGTTGGTTTTTTTTTTAAGGTCATTAGCAGCAATGAATTTTCCTGCCAAACATTTTATCTCACGGATGAATAATAAGTCTGCAAGCACTGTTCTCAGTTATATGTGTGTGTTTATAGTTACGAAGAAATCCACCCACTGTGATGTCTAATTGTGGTTGTAAAAGTGATCTAAGAAGAGGAAACCTCAATTGAATAAATACTTTACTGGCTTGTGGGCCTGTCTTTGGGGAACTTCCTTTATTAAGGATTGATGTGGGCAGTCCTAGCCTACTGTGGGTAGTGGCATCCTTGGACACGCTGTCCTGACTTACAAAAGAAAGCAAACTGAGTAAGCCATGATAAACAATCCAGTAAGCAACATTCCTCCATTGTCTCTGCTTCAGTTCCTGACTATCGGTTATTGCTTTGAGCTCTTGCCCTGGCTTCATTTGATGAGGGGATGTAACTAAACAATTATAATAAACCCTTACTCCTCATGATGCTTTTGCTTCTGGTGTTACTGGAGCAACAGAGACACCAAAAATGGAATACTCCGCTGATAAACGTGATCATGTTGCTTTGAGGGAAGATTCGGAAAGCTTTTAGAGATTGGCCCTAGGAAAAGCTTTGAGTACTCAGCACTTAATGAGCTTTGATGAAATCTTGGAAGACAGAAATGCCCAGAGACCTGCTACAGAAAAAAAAAGAGGCTTGACTTGTGAAGATTCAGAGGGAAACAAAAATTTCTATCAGGACAATTTATGTGATTATTTTATTACAAAACTCTGATTCACTGGGAATATTGATGTTGGCTAGCTGGAACTTGAGTCAGTTGTGATTAATAAGAGATCAGCATCATTGAGGTAAAATCTTCCAGGAAATAGTTCCTCAGAGTTAGACAGAAATGTTGTGTTCCAGAATAGTCAAATTGGTAGCCAAAATTAGCAATGTTTATCACAGGTGGGGTATTGGTTTTGGTGGCATTAGACCTACACAGTTGAAAAAGTCAGGGAGAACAGCTTAGATTTGTCATTATGAGAAGCCAGGAAAAGTTACTGGTGATATTGTAACCTCAATGGCAATAGGGACTACAAGATTGAAGGGGTGAAGGGAGCAAGCTGAGGCTTCACACCATGTGGCTTGGCCACAGTTCCGATAGAGAAGCCAGCGGCCATTGGTGAAAGTACCGTATTCACTGCAATTGAGAATGTAGTTTATTGGAGATGCTAGGACCATAGAGTGATCATTAAGGACAGTGACAGATGTATAATGGAGCCAGTCTGATCCTTTAAGCCAAGTTACATGCATAGGTGTGTAGTTGGCATGGTAGGAGAAGTAGAGCTTCCCAAGCACTTTGGAACTCAGGAGATCACGAGTAAATTCCAGATGTTAGAGACTGAACCACAGGCTTTGGAGCTACAATGATGGACTTTTCTCAAGTGTGAGTGTTTCTCTTCCTCTAGATCATTCCTTCTGGCTTGAGAATGCATTTAACTTGCTTTTGATTTTACAGACACCCACAGTTAAGAGACTTTGGAGACTGTAATGAGATTTTGGAGTTTAAAACACTGGAAATTTTAAAGAACATGTGACTTTTAAAGTTACACTATATGTTATATTATGATATTATGCTAGATCCAGAAGACAAACAAGAACGGAAAGTTCATAGGTTAACAGTGATGAGTTTGTGTGTCAAGTTGAGAGCAGGAGACTTGTGTTGGCTTGGCTTGCTTACAAGCTTGACATACCTGGGGAAGGGAAGCTTCAACTAAGGGATACCACCATTATATTGGCTTGTGGCCATGTCCTTGGGTCAACTCTTTGATTGCGATTTATGCGGGAGGGCCTCACCCACTGTGGGAAGTATTATTCATGGGCAGATGTTTCTGGTTTTATCACAGTTTCAGAGAAGCAAACTAATACAACCACTTAACAGGATCCTGTTTGATTGTAGTTTTACTGTCTATTTTCAACTTTGCTAATGATTTTGAAAATATTTTCAGGGAATTATTGTCCTTTTCTGTCTTTATTTGAAGTGTAATCTTATAATTATATAATAATTCATTTATATTGACTTTGTAATATTTTAGGTAATTATATGTAAATGGTCTTCCTACAACATTAGCAATGACACATATATGTAGAGTGATATTTTCATATACCTGTAGTTTACACTTTTATTTTCTCAAATGTCCTATCATAACATAATTTTGATATTTTATGCAAGTGAAACTAATTGTTTCTTTCCCAAGAACTTTTTTTTAAAGTTATGAATATATCCCTTCTATTTCTTTCAAAAAACCTTACAGTCTTCAAATTCCTGTCTAAAATATATTTCAAATTCAATTTCATGCTTTGAGATAGGAAGTAAAGCCTATTCTTTTCTACTGAGATATCCAGGTATGATGTGGGTGGAAATTGGTACCGTTTTCATCACTACTCAAATTACATTGCCAGCTTCACTGAGGATCAGATCACTGAATATGCATCCACTTTGTTATCTTGATGTTGTCTATATTGTATCGATTTCACACTCTGCTGTTTATAACTTTGTAATAGATCTTAGATTGATATACCATAGCCATAAGTAATACGCGCACAAACCACATTTCCAGTGGCCACAAACGCACTGGCATCTTAACACAGGCATCATGGTCTCTCATAATAGCACTTGGACAGTCATTCAGAAGTTGATCCTCAGATAAAATATTTCACATAATTGATGGAAGTTCAGATACAGATAAACAGACTAAGCAAGCAGGTTCATTTCAGTTTAAGTCACAGAGAATCTAGTCATGATGGATCCAAAATGTCATTTCATCAATAAACATTAAAATAACTGAAATATTAATCAAAAAGAAAAATTTTGTATTTTGTTTATCTTTTTTAAAACTTTCATCTCAAGAAATTCCCTTTAACTTTTAAAAACTATTTCTTCATTCAAATACTATACTTACACACACACACACACACACACACATCTTATTCCTTCAAAAACTTGTTTAGTCACTATTTCTGCCACACTTATCTAATCACCCACTCCAAAGCCTGTTTTCACCTCTTTTTATGGAAGTATAACCAAATCACAAACTTTTAAAAACAATATAAGCAAACAATATATCCAAACTTAAAATTTATGAAAACTTCAATTATGTTCCTATTTAAATTTTATTTTTTCCTTATTCACAGCAGTGCTTTGTAAATTAACACTGTTTATTTCTTTTTTTCTGGGTCTTCACTGTCTTTGTAGTCTTGTGGAAAGCTTGATGATGCCTCTCTAGAGGTGTTCCCTCCTTTGGCTGCTAGATTTGGTCTTCTTCTGATTTCCTTCTGTCTTTCCTCATCAGTTGCCCTGCCCCATACATTCACCCATTTGTCATTTGGAAAATTGCTGTAGAAGTCAATTGAGTTTGTATAACTCCATTAAACCCATAGTGGTCATCATGCACTGCAGGACTAGGTTTAAAATAAGAGAAGCGATTTTTCAATATATGATTTAAGTGAAAAAACCATTAAATTGTGATATTAATTTAAGTGAAAAGAATAATATATTTTGAAAAATCAACCACTATCATTTTTTTTGCTCAGCCTTGATGTTTGGGAATACATTTACCAAAAAAAGTTAAGTTTTAAACAGTAGAATCTTTGACAAAAGTGTATAACTTTATTATACAATAAGATGTTCATTTTAAGTGTTTAATGTGTTCAAATAGCAAAAATGGCACTTAAATTTTAGCATTCCAATTTGATATTTAACGTCCCCAAATCATTTACTCGTTTAGTGAACACTGAATAGCTGGTCCATAAGTTCTGCTGATGAAAGAAAATAAAATAGCAACAAAACAAAGTGTTGCTTTCAAAGATTTCACACTGTAATGCAGAAGGAAGCAACTTACAGATTTAATATTTTATATTACATATTAAAGTTACATAATTTAAAATATAACACTTGCATATGCTACAACGGGTGTGGAGTAAATAAGTTTGTGAATTGTAAAAGAAGAAAATTACAGTCTAGGTAGAAAAAAATAGACGTGATTCTTACAGGATAATTTGATTATTTAATTTTGTTCATTTCCTTTTTCTGTATATACTGTAAATCAAACTTTTGTTACAGTGGATAAGAGTGTGTGTGTGTGTGTGTGTGTAAATATGCACAAAGAAACACCAAGAAGAAAGACTATATAGTATCTCATGATGTCTGATATTCTATTATACTTTAGTTGATGTCTATGCTACCTGTTCTTGTCAGGATCTACCCAGAAGAGTTTGAAGATGATAATATGCCACCAAAAGATTTACACTAGCTCACATTTATACTCTTAGTTATTGAAATATTTAAGGTTAATATGGTAAAAGTAGACACGATTACATGTTCATTTTTGTTTGAGAAGAAGAGAAAAAACTGGAAGATACTTTTGAAAACCTGTGTTCCTGAAAATAAGAAGTAAATAATTTATTTCTTATTTATACATATCCAAACATCTCCAGTTTTGAGAGTCAGTCATATCAATTGTTTAAGAAATAATTTGTCAGGATTCTGGCTTTAGTTTATGATTCATTGGTTGGGGGAAAAGGCATGGTAGTGGAAATTTAAAAATGTTGGTTTATATTCATAAAATTAAGAAAAACAAGGTATTTTAATAGCTTGATGAGAAAGTGAGAGCATTAAATTAAAACCATGAAGTACATGTTTGAAAAAGGGGAGTACTGTCAAATAGTAACTTTGAGTTATAATTTACTGAATTTATTAGCTACACATAATTTAAAAAAAACTGATCCCAGTATTTTAAAATTCTTCCAAATGTCTGTTTAGCCCCTACTCCTGGTACTTAAACTCTTTTGCTAAACAATCTTGTTATTTATTCTTTTTGTCTGTATTGGTGCATTGTTTATCAACTATACTTTCACATGAAATTATATTTACTTCTAATGTCTAGAATCCTTTCTCCTAATTTATCCATTTGGCTGACTTGTGGGGAATTTTTTGTACTACCTCATTCCAGGTTTTCATTTTTATCCAACATAAAGGACCACATTCATATAACCTCTTCCTTTGTTCTGACTCTAACCTATTGGAAGCTGTGTGGCCTGCAGATCATCTTATGAAGGCTTGTCCATAGGGTCTCTGCCAGGCAAAAGACGTGGAGATGGTTTCTCACTTGGCAAGGGCCAGTGGATGTCAGGAGAGCACAGGATACAGGCTGTGTAGTCTGTATTCTCTCTTCAAACGCTGATGATTCTTTAGGCAGTTTTTATTTTCACTTTTTCAGTCACACATGGGACACAGTTAATCAATCCCAGAAACCCCAATTTTTCTCCAATAATTTCCCCCCAAATTCTTAGGAACTGAGGTTTCTCTGGTTTCTTCTCTGGAAATACCAGCTGCCACCCCAGACCTTGAGAACTTTTCTGATTCAGTGTGGGCCAGATCAGTGGCAATAAAAGTTAATTGGCACATATAGGAAAAAGGACATTAATTACATCTCTTAATTCTGAGAGAAAAAAAATTAGGATGGATAAAAGAGTGCCTTATCAAAGTTCACCCTTTATAGAGAGGCTTAGGCAAGCAGGATCCTTTTGTAGGACAAGGAAACAGTGGAAAATACAAGCTAACTGTATGCATGCAGTTTATGGCAAATCACCCCCTATTTCTGTAAATATGCGTCCTGTAACCATGTCTCTCACCTTGTAGCTTTGTAAGGACAAGATGTGCCTGGCTTGATATTTAGCCAAGCCAACAACACGTTGAGCATTGCTTTTGCTTTAAAAGTTGTTTCGATGTAAAAGTTGAGAAAAAACCTATTTGTTTTTTTTCTGCAGGTTAATCCTGGAGGGTGGGGAAAACATGCTTGATTTTGAAGTATAAATAAAGATGGCTCAAGTTATTCAGGGCTGACCACTTGTGTATAACTCATCTGGTGGTCAGACACATTTCTTCATGCTGATACTTCTCCATCTCAGGACCTGAACCTGGCTGTGACTGACTGTGGCAGTGCATATCATTTGGTGTCCTTCTTTGTTTTCTTTCACAATGCATATTTCAACCTCTATAAGACTGAGTGACTTCACAAATTTATATAATGCTGAGATCAATTAATTTGGTGAATTGTCAAAGAAAAATTTAAGGGTATAAGGTTAAATATATAGTAACAGAAATTATTTCAGTATTGGAAAATGACAGAAGAAGGTTCTCTATGACCTCTTCATCTGTGAGCTAGTTGGCTAGTTCTATGGTACAGGCATGATTTATTTCCTATTAAGTGAGTTTTATGTTCAATAAATTAGTTGATGTTATAACTAAGTTATGTTATACCAACTGTGGCTATATTGCTGGTCCAGTAATTGTTGTGGTCCATATGCTTTATAGCTATGTATGACTGACTACTAATTGTTCCTCTCCCTTCACAGCTCCTATAGCACCTTCCAATACTATGAGAGCCAGTCACCAAGGAGGAGGTATTCAGATCAGTTTTAGATTGATTCCTTTAAGTCTTGGATATGAAGTGTGTGGTGTCTTTGTTATAGAGTCATACCTTAAAGTTCAGGGAAGCAACCAGGATAAAAACAATAGCCTATCTTGTTTGGGGGAGTGTCTTGGACTTCATTGACCAACAACTTCAAGGGAAATTTCCCATAAATGCCACTGAGTTTTTGTTAGATCATTTTTGGCTTTATTGGGGAGATGGGGAGATTTTTGCAACAGATGGAGACTGTTACAGAGATCCACACTTGTCCAAATGCAGGGATACACCACCAATGCAATCTTTACTCCCAAAACCCACAGAAAATTACAGAAGAGGGGATGGGAAGATTGTGCAAAGTCTAGGAAGCTGCTGTAAGATAGTGTGTTCTATATATGACAGGAAAGCATCAACCATGAACTCTCAACAATATGGTTGTCTGACAAAACTACTTGATATGTCAATGAGGACAGAAGGCATTCCATATAGTCCTATACCTAAATGAAGATTGAAACATGGCTATTGCCTTCTGAGACAGGGAAAATAAGTCTTTTCCAAAGACACACTACCACATAGGTTGTCTGATCCCCATTGGTGAGTCATAGACATATATACATGTGACTAAGCTAAATGGACTCAGTACATGATATATACATGTGTGAATTTGCATATATATACCTATATGTTACAAAAGTAATTAGAGAAGAGATCATGAATTTGGGAAATGGGGATAAGGGAGGAAATAGAGGTGGAAAGAAGGGAAGAGGTAATATAGATATAGTGCTCATATGTGAAATTTTAAAATATGAGTATTAAAACTAATACAAGAATTCTAGGGCTAATAGTGAAATAACAATTAGCATAATGTTTAGGATCTGAAGAGGACATCTGAAATACCTTGAAAGCTGCAAAGCAGAAAATTTGTATGGTAGAGATGTTTCTATTTTTAATACAAATAAGTTGTCAAATAACCAACCGCCTGCATGTGCATCCTACTTAAATGAGTGTCATATATTCTATTTGGGAACAAAATAGTCGGCAAATATAAAAAATCTTTACAAAATTCTTTTCTTAAAAAAAGTGTCATTGTTCATTCCTAGTAATATTTTCAATGTAAACTCTGTAATGTAAAACAGTCAGTCCAGTGAATTGTCAAAAGACTTAAATCTTCAGCTTCAAATGGACCTCAAGAAATATGCTAAATTGAAATGACTCCTAGGAATTTTCTGTGAAATTTGGATGGATTTGATATCACTTTTCAGGAACTCTGAGACTTTATTTAGTTTTGTAAGTATATTTGGTTTGTGGAAAACCATGAACCTCAAGAGAACAGATGCCAAACCATGCTTTGAATAAAAGATACAATGTACTGATTTATTCTGGGGAACAGGGAGCCAGAACTTTGCAATTTCACTTTAGATTGTAGTCTGCAACAAAAAACCTCTTTTAAGAATTGAAATAAATAGAGCTGATGGAATTTTTTAGGAAGAAAATCACCCAGAGCAAACAGGGACAATACTTACAAATTTTGTGTTATGCATATGTATATATGCATGCATATATAGATATATATGTTATTATAGTTGCCTTTTTAAAACATCACTTGAGTATGAATGCATTTGTAAACCAAGAAATTCTACACAGCCATATTTCATATAAAGCATTTATAACTTGATCTTAGCTTTAAGTGGTACATTTGAATATGCATATACAATCCACTTTCTAGAAATCTGTGAATATGCAAATAAACGTAACTTTTAAATTGGATTTTATCCTATAATCTGAAAGGAAAATTCCATACTAGGTTACATAAATGACATAAATTTTAGCATTGTTACTCAAATAGAAAGCGTATGTGAAGTATAACTCCAATCTTTACAAAAGTTTCAAGAAATTGTTTCCATTAGCAAAAGATAATTGTTTTCTTTATTAGCCAGAGGCAGATGAGAAGGTCTTCACAAGATCTTTTCAAAACCAAAGTTTGAAATATAAACATTTATAAGTAAAAGCAATTGCATATAAATTTTATCAGCTTGATATACCATGAATAATATCACTGGGCATCTGAACATCTGCAATTGACAGAAAAGACTACCAAGTATCAAAAAGTACCATATAATAGTCCATTGGTCTAGGAAGAAAACCTAATACTATATTGTGCTGCTAAGGACATAGAAATAAAAAGATCCCTAATGACATTCTGCTATACTCATAGATTAGTGCCTTGCAAAGTCATCATCAGAGAAGCTTCCTCTGGAAACAAACTGGTACTAACACAGAGGCCCAGAACTGGACAATATACAGAAGGTAATTGTGTTTGGAAAACTCAGCCCTATATGGGATGTCTTCATCAAGTACCTCTCCTCAGGGCTCATGGCTCAAAGAGCTAAGTGAAAGAGTAGACAGAAAGATTTTAAGAGTCAGAGAAGATGGATGACACCAAAGAAACAGAGTCTTCTAAGCATAAAAAAAAATGACTAATGAAAATACAAACTCACAGAGAGTGTGACAGAATACAAAGGGTCCACACAAGTTCAAGCCAGAAGGGATCCCAGCACTGAGTTGGGTAAATGGAGACTAGCTCACATCCCTGACCAAGAAGCTATATCCAATTGACAATTGCATGTAAAGGAAAAATTAGTTTCCTTCAATGGAGTCTCACTGAGTATATTCACTACACTTAAGAGCAAGCCCTAGCCCAGCAGTGCACGGCCAACACAAAATTAACCCAATGGCAATTTTGAGACTGCCTGTCTCTGTAGCTAGAGTTTTCCTGCCTGACCCACAGTCAGGACAAATCTCTCTCACCTGCCAGTCCCACAGCCCTCAGACCCAACCGAGTAAACACAGAGATTTACATTGCTTACACACTGTATGGCTATGGCAGGCTTCTTGCTAACTGTTCTTATATCATAAATTAACCCATTTCTATTAATCTATACCTTGCCATGTGGCTCGTGGCTTACTGGTATCTTAACATGCTGCTTCTCATCAAGGCAACTGGCAGCGTCTCTCTGCCTCAGCCTTCCACTTCCTGGAATTCCCTTCTCCGCTTGTCCCGCCTATACTTCCTGCCTGGCTACTGGCCAATCAGCATTTTATTTATACAGAGCAATATCTACAACACTTCCCCTTTTCTTTTTTATTTTTCAAAAAGGGAGGTTTTAACTTTCACATATTAAAATTACATATAACAAAACAATTACCAAGCAAGAATTACAGTTACAATATCTAGTCTTTTTATAAGATCTAGTCTATTTGTATTTGACAAAATTAAAGAAGATATCCTATCTATCCTATATTTGTGAGTCTAAGGTTTTATATCTAACTTATCTTTTAGCATAACTAAGGAAAATTATAACTATATAGTCTTCAACTACATCAAAGACCTCAGAAGGATATACTATTACCTGAGAAATGGGAGAAGGATGCAAGCAACTTTCAGGAGTCTTGTGAGAGTAGACAGAGACAGCTGGCAGCCTGGACAGTCATCCAGAGTTCCTCTGTAAAGTTGGGGCATCTGTCTTCAGTCCACAGGCTTAGAGTCTCTCAGTCACTTTCCTCTGTGTCCTGTAGAATGTCTGACAGTTTCCTCTGTGAAGCAGGAACCTGAAGGACCATTTTGTCAAGCAAAGTTCAGTGGTCACCTTCCTATGGGTCCTGCATGTCCAGTTGATCAAGCAGTCCAGGAAAGAATAGTTTCTTGCCCAAATGGGTATTTTTGCCAAGGCGAAGATAAACTCCATATAAAGTGTCTTCAATGCCCATCCTCCTCTTTGAAGCAAATCAGTGCTTCCAGGAGCAGACATGTCTCACTGTCCTGAAAGTCTAAATTTTTAAAACGTTTTAATGCTATATTCTGTAAGTCTTTGAAGTGTTTGAAGATTATCTATCTATCTGAAATATATCTATGTATACCTAGAAAACTTAACTGACATGCTACAAGTTTGACTGTCATAGAAGACTAATTATTAAACTGTATTTCTTAATTATCCATTACAAGCTAAATGAGTTACATAAGCATAATACCTCAAACGAGAGTAGAAATATACATACAGTATAACAAAATTAACTTTAAATTTGTATGGATAAACTAAAATCCATAGCAATGCAAAACATTTTAAACAAGTTATTGTTCTTTAAAAGTATGTCCAGCAATCTACCTTTTTATCCTATCATGTCTATGTCCTATATATCTATATCATATCCCCCTTTCTTCTTTTAGAAAGATATTGCATTTATAATCAACCTGATTTAAATAAAAATATTGGTTTTTCTCCATCCCACACCAGAGGGCTCTTCTGATATGGGACAGAAGAATCTCTTAACCTTTTCTTTTAGCAATATGCTTGGATTTAGAGAAGGAGTGAGCCAATTCCATCTCCAAAGCCAGCTTGGTATATTTGGGAATTTGGGTGTAGCTTCTCTTACTACTTCCTGCTGGAGGGGGGCACTGTATCTTTGGGGACATAAACAAAATTTTTGGATTATGGAGTAGTCTGTGAGGGTGTATCGTCTGAGCCAGTTGCCTTGAAACCATTCTGGATGTTGGATCATCTGGGCCATGGTGTCATTGGAGACCCTTCGGGGGTCTTGGCTGGTCAAACCTGATGTATCTTAATCCGGAACAAATCCATAGACTCTGGCTTTCTGTGGAAACAAAAGCAGAGCCTCCGTCCA
>CABHPH010119769.1:0-11142 GCA_902168325.1 Peromyscus nudipes
CCACAGACAGACCCACCCACCCACTCAGCACTTCTCCACAGACAGACCCACCCACCCACTCAGCACTTCTCCACAGACAGACCCAACCACTCAGCCCCTCCCCACAGACAGACCCACCCACCCACTCAGCCCCTCCCCACAGCCACCATTCTGCTTCTTGGTTCTGTAGATTTTGGTTGAGAGACTAAATATTTAATGACACTTCTCAAAACAATGTCTTTGTATTTTCCAGTTTATCGCCATCTCAACCCCTTGTCACTTGCTCTCTGTTCGTTCTTCCGTGTCTTTGTGAATGTATTTTAAATGCTTATAGAACGTTACAGTTGGAGAACTGGAATGTTTTCCATCTTCAGTATTCCATAGCACAAGTGAAAAGATACCTCAAAACAGTTTTACGTGGAAAATGCGATTTAGGCAATTGGTCTTCTCAGTTAAAGGAGTTATGTTGTTAAATTTCTAGAGCTGTGGTTGGCCAAACCCTTTGCAAGGCTGGCTGAGTGGCATGTGCCACGTCATGAAGCATTTTTGGCCTACAGCTTCAGCTGTTTTGTGTCACAGTCACACCTGGTTTTCACAACTCCAGAACTTGGGGGCTCTGATGTCAAGGTGTCCATACCTGACCAGGGCTTTTCTTCCTGCATCAACCTGTGGTCAAGGTCTTAGCATGAGGCCAGAGGAGCAAGTGAGAGAAGAAAGAGAGGGTCAACAAAACCCACTCTCCTTGTAACCCAGCTCCCAGCAGTGGCCCAGATGGGTTAATGAGGCAGAGCCTTCTGGGATGAGATCACCTGTGGTGGTATTGTGTTCCCCAAAATATTGTGCATGCTAATAAACTTATCTGGGGTCAGAGAACAGGACAGCCACAATATTAAACATAGAGGTTAGGCAGTGGTAGCATACGCCTTTAATCCTAGCATTCCAGAGACAGAAATCCCTCTGGATCTCTGTGAGTTCAAGGCCACATTGGAAACGGCCAGGCACGGTGATACACACCTTTAATCCCAGAAAGCACACCTTTAATCCCAGGGAGTGGTGGTAGAAAGCAGAAAGGTATATAAAGCGTGAGGACCAGAAACTAGAGGCTTTTGCCCTGGAGAGGCCTTTGGCCTGGAGAAGCCTTTGGCCTGGAGAAGCATGTGGCTGGTTAAGCTTTCAGGCTTCTAGCAGCAGTTCAGCTGAGACCCATTCTGGATGAGGGCTCGGGGCATCCAGTCTGAGGAAACAAGACCAGCTGAGGATTCAGCGAGGTGAGATAGCTGTGGCTTATTCTGTCTCTCTGACCTTCCAGTGTTCACCCAAATACCCGGCTCAGGTTTGATTTTATTAATAAGAACTTTTAAGATTCATGCTACAATCACCTCCTAAGATTCTGACTCTTCAACCCTGTGGTGAGGGGTAAGTTCCCAGCATATGAGTTTCTGGGCTTCCTCACCTTAGCAGAAGTCAACTGCCCTGATTCTCTGAGTTTACAAAACCCATAGAGCAGCTTAGGGAATTGACTTCTTAATTCCTTGTCCCAATTTTGTTTCTGCATCTAAACCATTGTTTTTGAAAATGTTTTCGTCTTTGTAATCTTCTTTGAAAATAGACCTTTTTTCCTATTTGTATAAATTGCTTCAACTTTCAATTTTTTCTTTTGTTGTCATTATAAATGTTCATTTATTCATTACTCTTATTCTTTGGGTTTTTTAATTAATTGTACAAAATAATTGATTTCATTGTAACAGTTCCATACATATTCATAAATCATATCTAGTTCCCCTCCCTTGTCCTTCCCTTCCTTTCTCTGGCATTCTTCCTTGAAATCCTTCTGCATTCATGTTCCTTTATAAAAAATCTAGAATTCACATTTGTTTGTAAAATTTTCTTTAAAGGTACTGTCTTTAATCTCCTGAGGAGTTTCCCAAACCTGTGCTATCTGTGCCCTTGTACCCAGAGACCATACTAACTACAAAGTCGGTTGTTAATGGCAACCCCAGATGGAAGGCGTGACTTGAGAAGCTTTTCCATCATCTGCTCCCTGCTTAGGTAACACAGCTTTACCCACATGCTGCCAGGCTGGTCCTGAGACTGGTTGAGATGCTGTGTGTAAAGTACACTGGAAACAGGAAGTCATCTGCAAGTGTAAGGAACTGCTATTATCTCCAATGGTCCCCAACTGAAGGAGCGGCAAGTACCGGCTGTATTCTGGCCTCTAGCCTGGCCTGTTGAAAGGGAGCAAATAGAAGCCTTGTCAGATGTCACATGGTGAGCCAGGCCTTGGGAGTCAAGTATGTCACCAAGCTTTTGTGTGAAAAATGACATCAGAGAGAAATAGGTGAATGCGACATTGTTGTGTGTTTTACTCAATAGGAACAGATGAGGCTTTGATCTGCATGGATGCTGTCCTCTGAAAACCAATTGCTTCTGTTTTGTGTGCCTGGATCCCTCCTCCAGGCCCAAGCACTCTCCCACTCGGGGCTCGCTGACTTGGCTTGTGAGCGAGTTGCCATCCCTGGCTTGTTTTCCTCAGTTGTCAAGAGCAGATAAAGGCCTGCAGGCTGTGTCCACAGCTCCGAGTAAAGAGGACTGTTAAAAGCATTGTGGTCTGTCTTTAGAAACTCTCTTACTGGTCCCCAAGAGAGCATGTGTGTGTGTGTGTGTTTGCTTTGGTTTTGAAAACTAAACACCCTTTGACATTCTGAGCACCAGCTACTTAACACCGGGGCAGTTCAGAAAAGATGCCATGAGCTCATGGCACAAAACCCTCAGCCTCCTTTAGAAGCTGAGAGAAGGTCTGAACAGGAGACCTGTGTAACAGAGAGAAATGAAGTCAAGTGTGTCAGAGGACACTGGGGCTCCCTGCAATTAGAGGGGATCACCAGCTCCACACTGTTGCAGTTTTGTCCTGTTGTGGAAGATTCTCTGAGTGCTGTTGGCCTGGCATCATTCTCTATAGCAGCATTAGAAAGTCCTGAGTCTCACTGTGGGAGGTTGACTTCATGGAACTGGCCAACCAACACACCTGGATGGGCCCTGCCCTCTCCACCAAGCAATACAGCAAGGGAAACGCACACGTTGCACACGCTGCACACGCTGGATTTACCCTGCCCCATCCCTTCAAAGGAGGCACCGCTGTGTTTCAGCTGTGACTTTTTGAGCACTGCAGCCACAGTAATCAAATGGCCTTGGTGATCAAGTTAACATTTTCTGAGGCATATCCAGTCTCTGTCATTGTCCCTGAATACATAGGTCAAATCTCAACAAGATGAGAACATCACAGATATGCTCAGTATTTTGTGCTGGGTCCCTGTGGGCATGGTGCTGTGGACCTGAATATACGTGGATTAAAAGCTCCAGGACTCTCACCAGGCCCCATCTATGTGGTCTTAGGAACCCTTGCACATTTCATTATGCATCTGTGTCTTCAGCCACAAAAGCTTGGTTTCCAATTGCATCACTCCCAAGACCGGCTTTCTTTCCCTCCCTTTTCAGTCCCTTTGGAAATTCAACAGTGAAATTCTCCTTCCCACATCTCTATGGTGAGTTTTCCTGGCTTTGGAAGGCTTGGTTGCCATGGCAGCAAGCCTCCTCTGCCCAGAGCCAGAATGAGGGGATTGTTGGGTGGGGGGAGAGGGAGGAGATGAAAAGTCATTAAAGTCTGCCAATTAGCATGCAGCACCAGAGCCCCTTACAGTTCCCCTCACTAGAGCAGCTGTGCTCCTCAAGTCCCTGCCAGGGAGGCCCTCTGCAGCCTGGAGCAGGGCTCTCTGCCTGCACCTGTCTGGATGCATCTCTCTGCAGGAGGCCTACCACAGCCCAGGCCCAGCCTGGCTTTAGGTCCTGCTGCCAGCCCTCCTGAGCACCTCCCCTCCCCCCCCCTTCCAGCTCCTGTCTTTGCTGCTCACCATCTTGAAAAGGGAGTCTCATGAAATAACCCAGTGGTGAGAAGTTGGGACACAAGCAGCAGTGAAATCCATCCTTCAGGGTCTCATATAGTTATTTTTACAGTTTTCTGCCATCCACCGACTGCAGCTGAAGTACAAAAATGCAGTGTGTCTCAGTATACTGTTGGGCGCCCAGTACCTGCTGGAAAGAAGAAACTGTCCAAAGTCCAAAGGCATCAGGGAGGTGGATTTTCACTGCCCAGATAACATGCTTCTTGATATCCAGGGCAATTCAGGAAGCAGGGACTCTGAGGCAGCAGGAGTGTCAGCAAGGCAGAACTCTGAGCTCAGAGACCCTGGAGTCAATAGCTCCATCCGTGAAATGGGCTTCTAGGAATATCTCACCCAAGCTCCTCACTGGAGCACAATGAGAACTTCTAAAGTACAGTGGGAAGTGGAATTCTTGAGAATGGAATTGAAGCTGCCATTGTTTTGTGCCCCAGTTCAGTAGATTAAAATCCAGAAAGCACTGGAGTGATGAGCACCCCCAAATCTTCCCTGAAGGGGTAGTCTCTGTGTGGTGCTACTACATGAGTGCACATTTCCTGCTGCTGGGGGTAACTGGATGTCCATGATGATTGTGCCACTGGAGTCCCAGGTCCCCAGCCTTGTGCGGCCTCTTTGATGCTGGTATCTATTTCCAGAGATGTCCAGTTGTTTGTTCTTGGATTCTCTCTCTCTTACAGTGGTGAAGGCTCCATGGGGCCACACTGCCCAGTCACTGGCTCAGATTAGAGTGCAGTGAATGTTTACTGTCTCCACAGCCTCTCGCACACCTCTTGCCACCCTGTGCCAGGGCTGCACTGACTTGATTTAGTCCACCAGAGTGACTGTCGCTTAGTACTCAGAGCAGAACCTTCAGGGGTTCTGTGTCAGTTAGCAGATTGTCCCTTTATAGGGGCCTCTAACCGGGCAAGCTGGGTGGCGGGGACACGGGACCTCTCTGGATCCGACTGCAGTTGCCTGTCTGTCTATAATCTGTTTAAAGTAAAAATTAAAGAAAAACCACGCAGCAGTTCTCACCCAGCTCTCAGTGAGACGTCTCTGGAGGCCAGCCAGTGGGCATTTCCAATCTTCCTCTCATCTGACACTTTGTCTTGGCTGCTTGTTAGCCAAGTACCTTGCTTGCCCTCATCAGACCTAGTCACAACCTTAGTTTCCTACATGGGCAAAGGAAAACTGGCAGAGTCTGTCAAGGTCCCACCAAGACCCACTGCTCCTCTTGGGGCCCCTAGTACCCACTGTCCATGGTCTACTGACCACTGCTACAATGATGACTGAGAAATGCTCACCGTTGGCCCAGGCTGCTCGTGCAAAGATCCCTCCATCTCAAAATGATCACTCTGCCCCGCTTCCAAAAGCCTCCGTCCTGGCTTCCACCAACAGCACACCCCAGGCTTGTTGAGTATTTCCTATCTCAGTAAAAATGACATCTCCCAGTTCAACACGTAGGAAATCTCTTCCCACTCTCATAACCAGTAGCCTCCTGTGTCTTCCCTAGATGGCTACAGCAGCTCTCAGCTGATCCTGCTGCTGTCTCCCCTCTGCACAGCAACCAAAATGTTCTTTCTAAAATACAGCCAGGCCTTGCTGTTTTAGCTTAAAATCTTAAGAGTTCTCACAGCTCTTGAAGAAAAGAAAAATGAGATGACTTGGAAAATTCTGCAAGTGCTGGTCAGCAAGCCCAGCTCTATCTTCAGTTACCCTCCCTCTGCAAAACACACGAACCATCCTGTACTCCATAAACACCTCACACGGACTGCCACCTCCCATCGAACCATCCTGTACTCCATAGACATCTCACGCAGACTGCCACCTCCCATTACAGGGTCTTTGTACATGCTGCAATCGGCCTGGGATGGTTTTCCTCCTCTTTTCACTTAATTAATCCTTTGTTGTTGTTGTTGTTGTTGTTAGAATGACTCCCCCATCTTTTAGTCAGTCTTCCAGCCCAGAGCATATTATTACATTATATCTAAAATATTGGCTATAAAAATTAAAATATTTCCCCACACATTGGTAATTATTAACCTTCTGACTCCACTTCCTTTAGCCGCTAAAGTGTGATCTCCAAAATGACTAGCCCCTCCAGGGACTAAACCTATCCATGTTTTGGTTAGCTGGTGCCTGTTCAGTATTCTAAACATCTCTCCTATCTTTTAAATTTTTATCTCATTTATTGTTAGTGTGTATATGAAGAGCGTGTGAGTACTAGAATGTGCATGCTATGGCAGATGTTTTCAAGAGTTGATTCTCACCTTCTGCCTTCGGGTTTGGAGATGACTGAACTCGACTCCTGAGACTTGTGCTCACCCTTCTCATCAGCTCATCTTGCCTATGCTTATGGCATCTCCCCTATGCAGTGCTATTATGCACATGATTTCATAATTATTTTTGAATTTTTAAAAATAGTTATCTCTCCCACTCAGAGTTCGAAGAAGGTGAGGGCCATGTTCACCATTATTTCCCCATAGGTAATGGTAATAGATTGAATGTATATGCACACAGTAAGTGAAGAAGGTAAGGGCCATGTTCACCATTATTTCCCCATAGGTAATGGTAATAGATTGAATGTATATGCACACAGTAAGTGAAGAAGGTAAGGGCCATGTTCACCATTATTTCCCTATAGGTAATGGGAATAGATAGAATGTATATGCACACAGTAAGTGAAGAAGTAAGTGCCCAGAGCTGCTTAGTCACCATTCAATTTGACCCTGAGTCCCACAAAGAGGAAATCCCACCTTCACAGAGCAGGGACTGGGGCTTCGCAGCCTGCAAAGCCCTGCTCTGAGCCTGGGCAGCACAGGTGGACCCGGTGATCTTCGAATTCCCCACCCTGTCTTTAAGAAAACACTTTCCCTTCTTACCAGGGCAATCACTGCAGTGCGGTGGAGCTCTTTAGCATTCCGTATCTGCATCCATCCTGTCACCGTGACCCACTTTCTGACTTTGAAACTCAACTACTGCTGACAGACTCTGTGTCGGGGCATGGCTCCCCCTCCCTGCTCCCTAAATAAAAGATGAAATCAGAATGGCGGTGTATGTGCTGTCTCAAAACAGTGCTTTATTTAGAGAGGTATTAGTTATTACTGGCTACTGGCATTTAACATTTGTCGAGTGAACAAAATCTGCTGAACAGTGAAGAGAATGTGGAATGAAGGAGTCTCTGCCCAGTGTGTGCAGGGCCTAAATTAGACCCAGACAGACCATGATAATTCTTGCAGATTGGGATGAATTCTGAGCTGGAAGCTCAGTGGCTACTCAGCTGGTTCTGCCCAGTGTAGGCCAAGCCATAGATCCTCTCGGAGTTCCAGTTCTTTAATCTGAGTAGTGGCCATCACTGTGTTTAGTTTGCTGGCTTGCTGTAAGAACCACACAGACGTCCATAAGAAGCCAGTGTGTGGTCATGCTTCAAGTTCTCAGACATACCACCTTCGTCTAGACAACTAAACAGAAACTCCAGGCTGGGTCCAAACTGAGGATAATAATTCCAGACTCAAAGTTTTTAACTCAATAACTCACACCCACTTGTCCAAAGGCAATCACTCTTTAACAGGACAGGAAACATATGGCAGCAACTCTCGAGACCCTCAGATAAAGCCAGCAGAGTCTTTCTAGTCTTTCCAAGTAGAGCAGTCCTGGAAAAGTAAGGAAGAGAGATCTTTAAAAGGAACATGTATCTGATTGGCCATGTGCCCCAAATGTAACAAGATGCTCAAATTGACTTAACAAAGAGCACTGTTTTTAACTGTGAAGTGATCATCATGCCCTTTCAATTTAGACATTATTGCGAACATATGAGACTGATGTACACAGGTCATAAAGATGTCAAAAGAGGGAATAGATTTAGCATGAAATATTAACTCAGGAAACTGCATTTCTAAAGCTGTAAGCCTCTTCCCTTTACTGCCAGCGATGACGCCCTCTGAAATGCGCTCACACAGCTTGGGAGGTGTGCTCTGAGGCCTCTGCAGGACCTGCATCGTTGTTTCCTACTCAGCCGAGCTTACAAAATCAAGGTGGCTGCTAGGAAGATAGCTCAGTAGTTAAAAGCATTGGCTGCTCTTGCAGAGGACCCAGGTTCAGTTCCCAGCACCCACATGGCAGGTCACAGCCATCAGTAACTCCACTGGAGATCTGACGCCCCATTCTGGCCTCCACAAGCATTGCACATGTGTGGTGCACAGACATACATGTAGGCAAAACACTCATATACATAAAACAATAATAAATCCTTTAAAAAGCAAGGCTGATGGCCTCTTATGAGAGGAATGCAAGTAAGCAAAACTCAATTCTGTCCCACAGAATCGTGAGCTCCAGACAGGGCGCAGGTGTCCAGGGCACAGGTGTCCAGGGCACAGGTGTTCAGCACACAGGCGTCCAGGGCACGTCCTTTTCTGCTTTCCATATTGAAAGTAGAGGTGATCCCTGCTATGCCTGTCTCCTGACAGCATGTGACTGAAGAGAACTTGCCATATATTGAAGCTCAGAGTCTACCCATGCTGTCTGAGTCCTAGGAGACAGCACAGACTGGTACCAGGATCCCACTATGCAAGGCGGAGCCAGACAGCCAGAGCTGTTTAAGGGCATAACCATACCATGGCATGACCTTGAAGATTAAAGGAAAGGAGTGTGAGACTAGAAGAGAGAGGTGGAGAGAGAAACGGACTGCACCCAGTGTCTGTCACACATCACCACAGTGTCCCTTAGTCAGACATGGCTTAGCTTTCTGGTGCATCTGCTGATAGACCCTCTTCTTTCTGGGGCTGTTTCAGGGATGGTGAGGCCAAAGTTGGCCACATAAAGAGTCAAGTGGGGTCTGTTCATGTTCAGTGTGACAGCAGGACAAATGAGTCAACCGACCCATAGAGACTTGGGGACAGCCAGTGAAGGGTCAAGCATTGTCACCAAGTAATTGGCTGCTGGGGGGGGGGGGTCACAGACAAGGCACAGAGAGCAGCCACATTGACTATATAAAGTGTGAAAAGCAGTGGCTTTTTTACCTGGAGTCTGTGGTTGTCAGTCTTGTATAGACAGTGCCAAGGGCTTGCTTGTCGTAGGGGTGGAGTGGGCTTAAAAGCTAATTCCAGTCCAGGCTAAGGAAGCAAGAAGTCAAAGACTGTCTTCAAGTGGATGGGAGGTTAAATCGGCTTGAATTTTGCCAAGAGAAACAGGGACCCAGCCACTGAGTAATGTTTAAACTCCGATCTGGTATCCCAGGACTCTGGTGGACAAGTAAGAGTGCCAAGGAGTCCCTGGACAGCAAGAGGGGTTCTCAGGAGAGATCACAGAGTTGTGAATGTTGAACTATGAACAGCGGTTCTTCATGAGTACCAGTCACTCTCACAACAGGTGGACAGGAGTGAAACCAGGCACAAAGTGGAGCAGGGTAGGGTGTAAGTATAGGGCCCCAGGTCATCTTGGCATGGAGGCTGGTTCTCTGTGCAGCATCTGGTAACCATGAGGCTCACTGCTTGCTCACAGACCTACTGGGGAAGTGATGTGAAATACTTGGTCCAAGGAGAGTCTATCTGGGAGGATAATCAATAATAATTTATGCTCACATTCATCCTTCCTACTGCTTAACGATTCCACTGCTTGGAGACAAAGTCGCTGAATTTCTAAGTCAAACCTATGTGGGCTTCGTTGAGTTTGCAGATCGAAATGCCCAGGGGAGGCTCCAGGCCATAAAGTGAGAGGTACGAAGTGTGAGCAAGGAGCTGTGCTTGCAGATGGGGGAGCTGGGAGAACTCGTTCGTGCAGCAGAGCTAGAGCAGAACAAGGTGGTTAACAGTCTCAGAAAGACTCTAAAGTGGTGAGTGGCGGTGTCTGCTACATGGAGGAGCTTAGGTGTGAGGTCCCATGTTCTTTTCATCCCGAGCCTCCTTTTCCCATGCACATTTTCTAACCCATTATTACTTAATCACCCCAAGTTTAGCCCATACCCTTCCCTAATCTGTTCTGCTGCATAGATTTCAAACTATGTGGCTGCTGTCTGTGCCTTGTCTGTGACTCCCCCCCCCCCCACAGCCAATCACTTGGTGATAATGCTTGACTGGCTGTCCCCAAGTCTTCATGGGCCGGTTGACTCATTTGTCCTGCTGTCACACTGAACATGAACAGACCCCACTTGACTCTTTATGTGGCCAACTTTGGCCTCACCATCCCTGAAACAGCCCCAGAAAGAAGAGGGTCTATCAGCAGATGCACCAGAAAGCTAAGCCATGTCTGACTAAGGGACACTGTGGTGATGTGTGACAGACACGGGGTGCAGTCCGTTTCTCTCTCCACCTCTCTCTTCTAGTCTCACACTCCTTTCCTTTAATCTTTAATGGAATGCCTCTCTCCTCATCTGCATTCTTGTTTTCTTGGTCTTGTACTTCCTGGGGAACTGAGACAGCTAAGCCATAGCCTTGAACTCTGCTTCCTGGAGCAATTGCACTCGGCCACCATTCTTAGTTCTCAGAGTTTAATACAAGATGCCAAGGAAAGGTACTTGCCAGGGGAAGAACCTCTTGTGTGCATGATACCATGTCACCATGCTATGGTTTTCCAGGCCAGAGCCAGATGATGTCAACTTATTAAAATGCCGGTGTTCAATTTATCCTCAGCAGAGGTTGTAGATCTCTCTGGAATCTTTACAGCCTCCTTTTCTCCAAGTTATGGAATTCTTTTCATATTTCCTTAGTGTTCTTAGGCACAGTTCATGTAATCTTTCTGAAGTGCCTCATGTAGCCTCACTCCTCGGCTTACAGAAAAACCCAGTCACTTACATGCTGGGAGGGAACGACTAAACACCAAGCAAGCCTCAAACCCAGGATGTGTGTGTTTTCACTTTTCTTCAGATAAACAGGGGTTGAATAAATAACTCAAGACTAAGTTTTATGTTTGACTATCACTCAAAGTAAGACTCAGTATCAGCTATAAGTAAGTAAGCATCAGTAAGTTACAGTAAGTTACAAAGCTCCTCCCTTTTTATACTATCTATTAAGAGTCTAGTATTTTGGGGCTCCAGAGATGGTTCAGTGGTTAGGAGGACTGTCTGCTCTTGCAGAGGACCCAGCATCCACATGGTGGCTCACAACCATCTGTAACTCCAGTTTCAAGGAATCCTGTCCTCTTCTGGCCTCAATGGGCACTGCATGTATGTGGTGCACATACATATATGCAGGCAAAACACATACAAATAGATAAATGTTTTTTTAAAAAGAGT